>JAODUE010055395.1:3137-17363 GCA_027564755.1 Amblyopsis hoosieri | reverse complement strand
ACACTCTTTATTCAAATGATTTTCATTATTTGGAGTCCGTATTTTGCGCAAGTTGTTTTCATCTTGCTTTCCTCACACCTAAACCACGCCTGTAGCTAAACTACGATGCTGATTGGCTGATTGGTTTACCGGCCTGAATCACCTCGATATACAAGCTCTCCAGACTAGATTTTCACGGCGAAGTGAAACTGAGGCTACTAGAATCCCAAATGATTACTCTGCAATTACATCATGGAGTGACCAAAGTGGCATTTGCCAGGTAACTGTCCTCTCATACGACCTGGTTCCACACTATATAATCTGGCATCATCCTCTGTGGCGTTCGAACCTTCTCGATAAAGTCGTCCAGTATTCAGCAGCTGTCAGCTGCTCCATCTTCATCCAGTTGAGACGGGCTCCGCTGAGGTCTTGACCCAGATGCGTTCTGGCGCCAGGTTCACTTTCACCAGCCAAATGACAAGCCCTTTGATGTGTATCAAAGCCCTGCCTCGCGTCCACATGGTTCCACTGCAGTCGAGCAAGGTGCAGATTGTATCCCCCGTTGTCCTTGTTTTGCTGTATTCGATTAGCGCGCAAGCTGCCAAATCAGCATGAAAATATCCTCTTGTCAACCGCCAGCCCCCTCTCCCCTGCCCCTTTAGCCACGAGGAGACTTTGATGTCCACTGACGGCAGCTTTCATCATCAAAGTGGAGATTTACACCACACGCTCTTTACACCCGTAAAAGAGTGTATTCTCACGATAAGGCCGTAGGTGCGGTTCGACACACGCCCTTGTTGTCCGCAAGCACGGTTGACGGCTACACAGAGCTTCATCCCAGGCCCCAGTAGTATGTAAACGTTCATGAGAAACGTATGCTTCCTTGGGTCTGTGGTGGTCCGCAGGGAGCTCCTATAAAGTGTTTGTCAGGGAGAACAAGGTATTGCTGCAGGACAAACTCGCACCACTGTGGTGATGACACATGCGTGCCATGGGATGGCAGCCTTCTCCGATAACATCCTTGTCTGTTGGGTATCTGTAAATGAAGGGAGAATATGTAAATATTATATTCTCTCTCTCTCTTATAAACTCTCCAAACACTTGGAGTGGTCGAATGTTCAGTGACTCCTGTGTTTACACAACAGGATGGGGTGGGTGGGTGTGTGTGTGGCTGGTTGTTGATCTGCGTTTATCTGCCTCCAGTTTTCTGTGAACATGTTCAGGACGTTGCCGCCGTCATCGAACCCCACAGGGGCCGAGTTCGACCCCGAGGAGGACGAGCCCACGCTAGAGGCTGCGTGGCCACACCTACAGGTGTGTACCTCATGCATCAGCGCTACCGCAGAGTTTATGATGGCCGACTAGATGTTTCTTTTGTGAGTTTGAGTCTGCCTCCTTTGTTTATCCTCTGCAGCTTGTCTATGAATTATTCCTTCGGTTCTTGGAGTCGCCAGACTTTCAGCCCAATATAGCCAAAAAGTACATTGACCAGAAGTTTGTAATGCAGGTAAGACTCATCCTTAAATGTACTAAAGTGTTATTTTGTGTGTTTGTGTTTTCCCCAGTGTATTTATTATAATTTATATATTATTTTCACATCCATACATATTATGAGGTAGCTACACATTGTTTAAAAACAGATCTGTAATACCTTTTTCATGTCAAATTCATTATATCCAAATTGAATATTATTTTTCTATGTGATTTTGTTTTTCTAAATTGCACAGCTCTTGGACCTGTTTGACAGTGAAGATCCGAGGGAAAGGGATTTTCTGAAGACCACTCTGCATCGCATCTATGGGAAGTTCTTGGGCCTTCGAGCGTACATCAGGAAACAGATAAATAACATATTTTATAGGTGGGTTGCACGTTTTACTTAATTTTGTGAATTTTGCTCGTGTATATTTGAAAACAATAGACATATTTACATTTGCTGGCATTTGCTGTTGTTTTCCAGGTTCATTTATGAGACTGAGCATCATAATGGCATAGCAGAATTATTGGAAATATTAGGAAGGTAAAACGATTCAAAATCTCAAGCAAGTATGCCTTGCAATTGCAAAACCTGTGTACCACACATGACCTAATTTAATACCAGTACTCGTTTCTAGTGGGGACTGCAGTTGTGTTATCTCTCAGCACAGCATTTGCTCTGTAATCCTTGCAGCATAATCAATGGCTTTGCATTGCCTTTGAAAGAGGAGCACAAGATTTTCCTGTTGAAAGTTCTGCTGCCATTACACAAAGTCAAATCTCTTAGTGTCTATCACCCACAGGTAACAGTCTGTCTTTCTTATATTTAATGAATAATGTTGTTGCATAGTGTAATTTTGTTCTCTTGATAACCCCCCCCCCTTTTTTTCTGTCATTAGCTGGCATACTGTGTGGTTCAGTTTCTAGAGAAAGACAGCACACTCACAGAACCGGTAAGGAATAATGTACTGAATTACATACAGTATTGTAAGTTATGTGTCAGTGGTAAGGAATAATGTACTGAATTACAAACAGTATTGTAAATTATGTGTCTGGAGTAAGGATTAATGTACTGAATTACACACAGTATTGTAAATGATGTGTCTGTAGTAAGGAATAGTGTACTGAATTACATACAGTATTGTAAGTTATGTGTCTTATTTGATTGATTGGTATATTTAGTTTTAGTACCAATATCTAACACCTTTTAGAATGCTTTAAGTGAGATTGTGCTGGGCTATGAGTGGAATTATATGGAAACAAACGACTGATTTAACATCAATAATTTCCAGTTACTCCCATAGTAGTCTCAGCCTCTTCTGTTTATTAACACTGCTTGACACAGGACTCTTGGACTTTCGGGAAGTCATACTGTCTATTTCCATTGGCTGTCAGTTAGCATTGTAATATACAAGTATACATTAATCCGTCATTTCCGGTGTCACGCTAGTGCAGTTCTTTTATTTACTAATTTAAAAGGCAGAATTTATTTTTAGCAGTAACCTTAGCCTACACATTTTACAGATTTACAAGACCTGTCAACAGCCTGTTTAGTTTGCCAACAAATTCCTCATTGTAAATTTAACTGTTGAGTTACATAGTTAGTCATCGTGCATGCCAATCAAAATACCTCTCCTGTCAAGTAGGCGGGTATTGACGCAGTTAGCCAGCGCTGTGTCCCAGACTTTACACAAGTAAAGGCTGGCTCTGCGAGACCACTCCCATAGTGACCCTGCTGTTATCTGTGCAGACGGTGATGGCTTTGCTGAAGTACTGGCCAAAGACACACAGTCCAAAGGAGGTGATGTTCCTCAACGAGCTGGAGGAGATCCTGGATGTCATCGAGCCCTCGGAGTTCGTCAAAGTCATGGAGCCCCTCTTTAGACAGCTGGCCAAGTGTGTGTCCAGCCCGCACTTTCAGGTGTGTGTGTGTGTACAATAATACATTTTAAGGGGTGTGTATTATTGACAATGATATTACATTATAAAAAATAAGTATTTTAAGTCAGACTACAATTTACAATGGTGTCTTAAATACTTTTTACATTACATTTTTATTTTAGGATTTATTAATGTTGCTTGCTAAACCATAAATACAGTATATGTATACTTTCACACCAGCCATTAAGTGTACGTATATGTCCTGAGTTACTCATCGCTCTAATGAAATGCCTCTGTTGTGCCTGTTAGGTAGCAGAGCGAGCACTGTACTACTGGAACAACGAGTACATCATGAGCCTAATCAGCGACAACGCTGCCAGGATCCTACCCATCATGTTCCCTGCCCTTTACCGCAACTCCAAGACCCACTGGAACAAGTGAGTCACAGCCTCCACGGGCCCTCTGCCTTCTCCCGCTGATGGCCATATGTGGCGGTATCCTCGGTAACCTCTGGTGGGTTTGCTTGCAGGACAATCCATGGACTGATCTACAACGCCCTGAAACTCTTCATGGAGATGAACCAGAAGCTTTTTGATGACTGCACCCAGCAGTTCAGGGCAGAGAAGAGCAAGTAAGGCTGATTCCTTGGTTGGTCTGGTGTAATGCCGGTTCCTTGGTTGGTCTGGTGTAATGCCGGTTCCTTGGTTGGTCTGGTGTAATGCCGGTTCCATGGTTGGTCTGGTGTAATGCTGGTTCCATGGGTGCTCTGGTGTAGGGCTGGGACAACGTAACTATTTTGGGAAAACATCTAATTGTGTCTTTTCTATTTTTTTGACCGATATTGCGATTGTGATTTGATTGGCGCTTTAAACATTATTTTTTATATAAGTTAAAACATGATGGAGCATAACCGCGTGATATGCCCAAATTATCCAAATGTAATTTGCTCAATATTCTAATGCTAATTCTAATTTTAACGGATAAGCGGATGAGAGAGGATTGATGGATTGATGAATTTTCTAAAGCAAAGATGAAAACAAACATATGAAATGCTTCAAATATGGATATATTGCATTTTAGGACAGGTGACAATGGTATGGCTATTTCCAGTGTCTGTGCAGCTTTTCATAGTTCTGTGGCACTGACGGGTGATCATCATGAAATATAGCAGATTATGCCCGCTCATATTAACCATATAGTTTTAGAATATGATAATGCTCTATCACTCTCAGAAACGAGAGTGCTGTTTTTCTTCGGCACTAATATTTCCGACATTGCTTCTAGCTCAACTCATTCTTTCCACAAAACTCCCATGAATGTTTCCTTGCGTTCCACGCATTTGTTGCTGGGCATATGCAGTCGCCTTGGGGATTTGCTGATACGTATTCAGTTGTACAGGAGCACCGCACGCACTTCTGATTAGCTAGATTGACCGTCAAACAAGGAGGACTGCTCGAATTTGAACAGTGTAAAAACCGGGCTGAGACGGGCTTACAAATCGCACGCCTTGCGTTGTGCTAATCGCATTGTTTCAAATCACAATTTCGTTTTGAGAACGGATCAGCCCCAATTTCAACGTGTCTGTTTTGCACACCAGAGAGAAGGCCAAGTGGAAGGAGCGAGAGGAGGCCTGGCTGAAGATAGACAATCTAGCCAAGTCAAACCCACAGGTGAGCATACCGTAGCATTTGTTTTCCCTCCTACCAGATCTGCTGCTCACAACGGTGACCTGACACCTGCTTGCTAAACCCATGGACCATCAAGACCACATGATGTTGGGCGTATACAGTATAACTCATTGGTGACTCATCACCACCACCCTTGCCCCGTGTCATTTTGGTGCTGTGCAGTTCCCGATGTGCGCTGACCCTACGGGACTAGGCAGTCCAATGGACATGGAGACAGACGGACCGCTGCTCGATGATGTCGGCATGCTGAAGAAAGCAGTAGAAGAAGAAGCCCTGCAGGTAGAGGATAGTGTTTGTGGGTGTATAAATGTCCCAGGCAGGGGATCGTCGAGGGTTCCACGCCCTAACATGCGACTGTGTGTGTGTGTGTGTGCGTGCGTGTGCAGGTGCAGCGCGACCAGCGCAGAGAACGCCCGTTGGTGCGGAGGAAGTCGGAGCTCCCCCAGGACGTCTCCACCGTCAACGCCCTGGAGACGCACCGACGAGCCGAGGAGATGCTGACCACACAGGACGGCCATTAAAAGACCCCACCATGCCCCGCCCCCCCCGCCCTCCACCGCCCCGCCCAGACCACCAGCAACAACACCAGAAGCCAGCACAAGCAAACTAGGGCACGTTGGCCTCAGCCCAGCAGCGCTCAGCACAAGAGAACTAAATTTAATGCACCCCAACCCCGGACAATGACTGCGTCTCCAGCCAGGCACCCAGGACGGGCCTGGTTTGGGGAACGGCTGTACGAGCGGCGCTCCCGCCCCCGACCCGACTCGCGTGACCAGAGCACGCAACGCGGCCCCCCTAGGACCCTCTGCCTCCCCTCTCCCTGCCCCCCCCTCTCTCCCTGTCACCTTCTGCTGCTCGTCCCTCTTCCTTGTCCTCTCAATTCTACTTTCCGGGGTGCTGTGCTGCCCCCTGCTGGTCATTTCTCTCAGGTGCTGTGTTCCTGTGTGACCATGTTGGCAGTCTTACTTTTGCCTCCCTCGTCCTAATAGATGGCACTTGTGACCAACATGAGCCCCATCACTCCGTTATCTGTGACAGGGCAAACGTCAGCTAACGACGACGTCACTTTAGTTAACGTTTAACATTGCTCTTGTAAGCCCCCCATTCCCACCAACATTATTTATGTTAAGCTACAGAAAAGAGAACAGCAGACTGGTTCAAAGGTCATCCCCCACCCCCATTCCGTTTCCCCTGTCCCACAATGGGTCATGGATCTTTTGTTTGCCAGCCGACCGGGTCACCTGGGGGCTCTCCAGCAGAGCATGTCAGTATCTGGATTGAACACAGTTCTGTTCATTCAGTTTTGCTTACCAGGCTTTCAGCCATCCGCTGGACCTCTGTTCCGCGTACAATCCGAGTTCAGTGCCAACTTCACTTTGTCTCTCACTTAGTTTTTTCCTTTTGAAGTCTATCCTCGTAGGTTTGCAGGTAACTTGAGAACACGGGTTGCTGCGTGTGTGTGTGTGTGTGTGTGGTTCAAACAGTGGCAGAGCGGCTCACCCCAGCAACATGTCGTATGGATCCATGTGATTAGCACACTGGATCAATTTAGCTCAGACCTGGTTTGCTGCTCCAGTTAACGCGAGAGGGGATTTGTCAACAGTGTGCTTCTAAAGTCTATTTTGGGTTGTCCATTCACATCAGTCATTTGAGCATTGTGTTTTAACTTGGTGATTAGTGGGTACGTACTGCTTACTCGTCACCGCTGCTCCGCGCTGGGGTCAGGGAGGAAGGAATAGATCATGTGGGAATTGTGCCGATGGCTTTCTACTCCCCCCGAAGGCCTACCTGCCGCCGTTAGGCCGCTTTCCCCGATGAGGTGTTTGGTGCGAACAAGTCAAACCTGGGCCTTTCTTTTCAGTGCCTTTTCTAGCCCAAGGAGGCCCAAGGGTTGGCAGGACAACAGTAGCGTTATCCAAATGGAAAACATTGGTAAAGGACATCATGAGCTCATGGCCGTGCACAGTGGGTATGCCCACCTTGTTGACAGCAAGCACATGACCTGCAGCACATTGCTCCCCGTCCAAACTACACAGCAGATTGGCAGTGGTCAAGCTAAGAGGAGTGGGGGGGGGGGGCTCCTGACTGCCGGCCGCTTGGACTCAGAAGCACTTCCTGATGAAACTTGAAGATAAACAACAGAACTGACACACAACTGGAGAAAACAAACCACAAACAACAAGTGATGAATTGAGAGGGTGGGGATGAATTAATCCATAATGCTGCCTCGGCGTGTATGGGGTGGACGGCCCTGTGTGCGCGCCAATACGTAACTGCTCGCCGGCGTAGGGAGAAGGGAAATCGCCTCCTATTGGGAGTTGTGTGCGCTCCTTGTTTTTATATATACATTTCCTAGAGTTTCTTTTGGGCTGTGCTCTGTTTGATGAAGCTACTGTATTTACCTCGTCTTTTATTTCACTCACGATTGTTTTTACTACACCCCCCCCACACACACACACACACACACACACACACCCAACCTCCACCCCCAGTGTTTACTGTATTGTTTAGTTTAAAGGGGAGATCTTCCACCCCTCAGTATTCGCCCATGCACTGGGTTGTGCTATATTACAGGCACATTATTGGCATGGCTGGTCGGCATCCATTGCTCTCGAGCAGATTAGAGTGTCCTTCTGGTCACTGTGTGTCTTGATGAAATGGCTTTAATAGCTGCTTTTTACATGAGCTTTTTTTTTTTTTTTTTTGGTTCTTTGAAAAGAATGATTGCGAGTGTCCTTTAGTATGTCTTGTACTAAATGGCTTCATCTAATGTTGTACATAAAATGTACTTTTATGTTGTATCTATTATAAAATGGTAGATTTCATATTTTGTACAAAATACCGCATGTACAGAATGCAGAGGTTATTAGCAATGGCAGACAGTTGGTATATGGCACAGGCTTTGTTTCCATTTAGATCTGTAAAGAATTTCAATACTTTCTTTTTTTTAATGATTTGTAAGTCTGCATTTGTTTTTATTTCCATCTCCAGGTGTATGTGTCAAGATCCTACATACATTAGCTTTTCGTGTGTGCTCTTATCCAAATCTCCAGTGGTGTACATCTATCTATACAGAGTAAATAAAGAGAACATGTGAGTTTTATATTTTCATCCAAAACCGCCTAATGTTTTGTGTCGTTCTTTGTTAGCCATACTTTTAATTCAGCTACTAATAGAGATATATTGGCCTCCTGTGAATACTCGCCAATACCTAAAAGGATGCCTTGGTTAGGTACAAATTACTCTTTTCAGTCCTGAGTCGACAACACAATCTGGATATTTCCTTGGACATGAAATTGTTTATAAATCTTTGTTCTAGAGTTTGCAATGTGTATGATACAGTGGGTTCAACGTTACACATGCGTGTAGCACACACGAGTGCTGCTGCTTGTGGAACTACAGTGATACATTGACGCTACTTTTCTAACTACAGTCAATCGCTTGGGACCCTAAAATACAATCCTTTGGCGCCACCTTGTGAAAAATGCAAGTTCCAACACTTAAATGGTGTAGGGTTAGTGGATTGAAATGTAGCACGATGACTTAGGTTTGTCGTTTTAGTTGTATTTGTTGATTTTTCTAAAATACCCATATATTTTTGGGTAGAGTACAAATATGTGTTTTTATATATTTACATTTACAGCATTTGGCAGACGCTTTTATCCAAAGCGATTTACATGTAGTACATTTGTCAGTAGTTGGACAGGTCATATACCATTTTTTTTATTTACATTTAATTATGTTAATTAAAGAAACTTATGGATGTGGTCACAGTATGTATAGCAGCACTTATTTTGGGGTCGTTGAGGTAAAAATGTGTGATTTATTCATGTTTAGTCCTCAATGACATAAGCAAGCAATGTATTCATACTGTCTTTCCTCTGGTATTTTAGAAGATATGGGGACATGAACCAACTGACAAAATGCTCAGTCTGATATACAATAAATGATCCATATCATTTAAACTATCATTAGCTGTGGCTCAGTATGTAACCTACAGTACTGCTGTAGAGTTCATCTTATGCCAAAGACAGCGAATGAGGAGCGCACCTGCTTGCTTGCTCTCTCTCTCTCAGCAGATTAGAAATGTGGCCCCATTTTTATGTTCATCTGGACGACATTGTGTGTGTGTGTGTGCGTGTGCGCGCGGGCGTGCGCAAGTCAGGCTCATTTCAAATCGTTCTAGGAAAAACAATTTGTCCCCACATTTCAAATTCACACTAGCATAGTGATTACACTGAAATGTCTCCAGGAATTACGAGCCGTCCAAAAAATAAAATAAAAAGTACAGCCTATTATCTTGAACAGATTCTGTTGCATGTTTGTCACAAGCCAGAAGGTGTTGCTAGGCGCTGCAGTCAGCCTTTCAAAGTTGTCCCCCCAGCTCTGTAATTGGCTGATCGGAGGTCACTTGGTTTTCCCCATTCTGTCGGGAGAGAGCGGGAGAGAGCAGATGAGGTTGGCACCCGCCTGCCCTCTAATGTCTAGCACCCCTGCTGTGCTCAACACTGAACTCAAGTGAACCCGCGCTCACTTTTTTTCACACCAGAGGAACACGCTCCTGTTGGCCTGTTGCAATTTATTTTTAATAAAGCCTTGCGAGAGATACTGGTCGGCCCTATATGTGCACAATTTGACATGGAATCTCTTTTGTCCTGTTTTTCATATCACACTAATTCCAGTTCATTTTTCATTTTGATTAATGGCTACGGTCTTCACAGGGACTTCCTGGATACTAATGGGATTTAAATGACTCTGACATGTCAGTCATGTGACTGCTTCGCTCCTGATGACCACACAAATTGATGTACGTGCCTGGCTGCCTCCTAATCAACACATTGCTCTCCAATTTTCTAAAAGAAAACATTCCTTTGAGGGGCTTGATGCGTCACTGAAATAGAAAATACGTCAAGTGCTTGTGGCTGGCTAAATGAGTGTCTCTCTCTCTCTCTCCACCCCTCTCCCTCCTCTTCGCACTGACTGCTCACCCACCTCTATCTCCCTTGCTCTCATAGGTCGTTTCAGGTCATGGATTTTTGCCTGCAGTCAAAGTGCAAGAATTTCAACGTGTTGGTTACTACGACGCGCAGGCAGCCCTGCGCGTTAACTGTCAGCCTTAACATCTTGCCGCGCAACCCCCGGGTCCTTTTGTATCCAAAAACATCTGGTCACGACAGGAGATGTCACAACTTATTGCCATGGAAACAGGCGTTAAAAATTTTGAACGTCGACCCCATTGTCCAATCAAATGTTGGGAAAAGCTTTCAACACGGTGCATTACTTTGCTGTGTGTGTGTGTGTGTGTGTGTGTGTGTGTGTGTGTGTGTGTGTTTGTGTGTGTGTGTTTCTATCGCTGCGTGTTTCAGTGGGTGGATGTTATCAGGGGTTTGTCTGTGCAGCTCAAGAGTTGCCCCCTCCTCTATATGACTCAGCAGCATCATCGCAAAGGAAAACGCTGGAGAAAAGTAGCAGCGACAAAAGAACGGTAGCAGGCACGTCTGTCATCACGTCACCCGCAGGTCTGGGATTAAAATATATTCAACAAAAGGAGCGGTAATACAGCTGTCCCACGCAACCCCTGCCATGCCCTGCATCCATATCGCCATCATTATCTTTTGATGCGCTTGCATGCACGGTTACCTTTAGACTATTATGTAATATGTTCTAGAAACGATACTGGCAAAATGACATTATGCCAGATCAGTAAATATTTATAATATTTACTAATATTTTAGCCCATTATGTAATATATTCTAGAAATTCTACTGGCAAAATGACGAAAATGTAAACATTTGCTCATGTTTACCTGCAGTATTGAATGATGATGATACCAGTAATATTTGTGAACATGGTGATATAGGCTACTGTAGCAATGTGTGAAAACATATTAAACGTAGCCTAATACTTAATACCTAATACTAAAAGGTGTTACTGACAAGACACAAGAGACTATAACAAAGCAGTATAAGATGGAGGAGAAAACAGATGTTTCCATATCTCGCCCCGCTCTCTCGCGTTCTGACTCGACCTCAGGAGGTCGAGCCTCCCTTGGCCGAGCTCAACACAGCACACGACACTCTCGGATGCAAATGGATGCTCCCAGCGTGTTTGTCTGGCCCAGTTTGGTCACCGTGCCTGCCCCCTCAGAGGGGTGCCACCTACCGTACCGTTGTACGGTCATTGCATAATGCAGCATCGTAGGGAGAGAGTGAGAGAGAGATGGAGGGAGAGAGAGAGAGGGTTAGGAAGAGATGGAGTGAGAGAGAGAGAGCGATAGGAAGAGAGGGAGAGAGAGTGTGAGAGAGGTAGGGAGAGAGGGGTGGCAGAGAGAAAGAGAGGGAGAGACGGAGATAGGGAGAGAAAGAGACTGTTAAGGGAGGTAAAGAGTGCAGGGGAAAATGTTACTGTGTGTGTGTAGAGGAGGGTGGAGAGCTTTGTTGCTTTGGTTCTGGCAATAAGCGATGGCTGGAAAGCGAGGAGAAAAGATAAAGGGAACGTGTGTGAGATGTTACCTTGTGAAATACAGAGGACGGGAGTAAGAATGAAAGCAGTGCTCTTGAGGAAAGGCTAACAACACCTGTAGGTTACTGTTAACTGCATTCTTCTGATGGACTCAGGCTCAGAGGGTAAGGCCGGGACCCCATGCTTGACTCTCGTCAAAGAACCCAGCATCAAAGCAACAGTGCCCATTGGGTATCCTGCCTCACAGAGAGAGAGTGAGAGAGAGAGAGAGTTAGAGACAGACAGACAGACAGACAGACAGAGGGGTGGAAAATGTACATTGTTAAGTAATACAGGCCAAAGCAGCACTGCATAAATGTAAGTGACAGTGTAGTATTAATACATTTTATTTTACTGTACAGTATATTTACATATAAACACATTTTGGGGGTTAGTGTGTGTGTTTGTGTGTGTAAGCAAGGGGGTGGTATAGTTGTGGCAATAATCCGACACACACTGAGTCACACCAGGATAGTCTTCTGCTGTGACTGTCTAGAACACACACACACATCCCTGTATCTGGGGCACTTGACATGCTCATTATCTGTTAAAGCCACATGAGCACACAAGCAGGCGGTCAGCACAGGTGCGCCATGGTAACGTACTGTCTGCCCTGTTTACGTCTGTCATGTTAACGTATGTCTGTCCTGTTGGCGTATGTCTGTCCTGTTAATGTATGACTGTCATGTTAACGTATGTCTGTCATGTTAATGTCTGTCTTTCCTGTTAACGTATGTCTGTCCTGTTAATGTCTGCCTTTCCTGTTAACGTATGTCTGTCATGTTAACGTATGTCTGTCCTGTTGGCGTATGACTGTCATGTTAACGTATGTCTGTCATGTGTTTGTCTGTCATGTTAACGTATGTCTGTCCTGTTAAAGTATGTCTGACTGTATGTAGGCCAAATAAAGCGGAGGTGTTGCAGACAATCACAGCCTCACCTGACTGACCACCTGGCTCCCGTTGGTTCCAGGGAGACAAGGTCATCCTTCAGTGGGAAGACATGAAGGGCAGAGATGTGCTCACAGCGGCCACACGTGGGTACCAACTGTTATTCTGAAGGTTAAAATAAATAAATAAAAAGGGGAAAGGGCGAGGGAGAGAGAGAAAAGGAGAGAATCAGAGAGGAGGTACGACCCTGAAAACAGATGGTTGGACAGACGGAGAGAAGAAGGCAAGAAAAGGCTCTTTGCACACTAATGATTTCACGTGGATGAGTCCAAATGGAGGGAGAGTGTCTCAATGCAGAGATGAGACGTGCAGATGAACGCTTCAAATGAAGACCATGAGTATGCATCCGCTAATACGACTTGTGTTTTAGAGGGTGTTTTAATATGTAGGCTATATTATACAACACTGCTTTGCTGTTCAATCTTGTTTATTTTAATTATTTAATATTTGTTATTATTAATATTATACATACACTGTGTATTTACACACACACACACATAGGTAAATATACTGTATATATACTGTATAATTAATTCTTATAATATATTTTAACAAAACACATTTTTGTAAAATATAATTTGTGTTATTTGTTTCGCAGAGTCACATTTTACTTGCGTAAAGTCTGGGACACAGCCTTGTCTAACTGCATCAAGACCTGCTTACATGAGAGGTATTTTGATTTACATGTGCAACAACCAGCTACATAACTCAAAGACCAAATTAAAGTTATGAGTTGGGAAACTTAATGACACGTCTGGCTTTTTGCAGGCCTTGTAAATTATCTTAAATAAGTAGATTACGGTTACTGCTTAATAAAATAAACAGAAAGACTGAAATTATTAATAAAGCACTGCACTAATGTTGTGCCGGAATTGCATATACAGGCCGAGTGACAATGCTAAGGGCCAATGAAATTCTACTACCTGATAATGCTGACATGCATGTTTACAGAGGTATCAGATGTTCAGCACAAGCCTCTTATCTGAGACATTTGTGTGGCAAAATCTACATGTGATTGTGAACATATACTGTATGCTAAGACCTAGCATCATATGTTTTTCATTTCGGGAAGTATGTACACAATCACACACTATGGACGAGGCCTAGTGTGTGATTGTACAAACATGTAACACACCTGGCTGTAGATGACATGTATGGTTTAACATTCAGCTTGACTTAATTGGCAAATACATTTAAATTAATGGAAGAAGGCCTATTTACTTGTCAGATTTTTTTTTTTTTTAGAAATTGTGCATCTTTGATATGTTTGGTGCATTTCTTGTTTATTATTAGTGGGGGATAGCAAGTTTTTAAGAAATTATGCATCGTCTAAATTGTCGCTGTATTTGCTGGTTATTTATTAGAGCTTTAGAGAGAGGTTTGGTGGTTGTTATTAGTTACCTATGTTGTGTTATGTGTTTTATGTTATATTGATGTGTTGATGCTGTTGCCTGTCTTGGCCAAGACACACCTGAAAAAGAGATTTGTAATCTCATCCTGGTTAAATAAAGGTTAAATCTAATAATCTAATAAAAAAATATGGGGGGGGGGGCGCACTTCATTAGCTCCCTGAACACACTGACGAAGCAGCGGGTGGAGTCTCATTTCAGCTCTGTAATAATAGCAGGGATGTCAGTCATTGTTCATGTATAGGCCATGTGTTCAAACGTTTGGACTGCAGGGATGTCAGTCATTGTTCATGTATAGGCCATGTGTTCAAACGTTTGGACTGCAGGGATGTCAGTCATTGTTCA
>JAODUE010055384.1:0-17365 GCA_027564755.1 Amblyopsis hoosieri | reverse complement strand
CCCCCCCCCCCCCCCCCCCCCCCCCCCCCCCCCCCCCCCCCCCCCCCCCCCCCCCCCCCCCCCCCCCCCCCCGAAATGATCAGCAGCCGGCTCGAGCCCCTAGAGCTCCCTATCTCGAACTCACCGCTGGGGTGGCCACGAGAGGCCATAGCGAGTGCGGCCCAGTTGTCAAGCACCAGAGAGCACCTGGCATTCATTTCTCCTGGACGGGTAGAAGACCAAGATAAAACGTTTAAAGGGGAGAGAAAAGCCGTGGGATTGCTGTGAAAGGCTATAGCTTCGTATGTGCTCCTTATCTCGTCAGTGCGTTTTTATAAACCCATTTTAGAGTGGACATAGTAAATATCCTCTATTACCATTTAATTCCAAATACGGCAAACAGCATTTGAATTTATATTTCATTTAATTTGTAATTTACTATATGTAATAATAAATAAATAAAAACACGTATCTTGTCAATACATGCACTACATGATTTCGAAGCGTGATTTTAAATGATTAACTAAATAATGTGGAGACTGCCTATCCTCATTGTCTCTGCTTTGTTACAAAACAAATAGGCTAGGCCTGTAGTACATGAGATAGATTGTTTTTCTTCTTCTTTTTTGTTTTTGTTTACCCCAATCAACCGAGTCTGATATTATTAAACTGCAACTGCGCGATTATATACAGAAATTGTCACTATATAATAGCTAACGCTAAGAAATGCTGGTGGCATTTGGTGCGAGCTTGAGCCCAGGTCCAGCTTTGGAACGTCAGCTCTCAACACGTCACAAATGTCAGCCATTTATCTTTCTGGTAGACAAGCCGGAATCCTAATTATTTACTCTGAGGAATTGTCCCAGCAAAGGAGAGAGAGAGAAAGAGAGAGAGAGAGAGAGAGAGAGAGAGAGAGAGAGAGAGAGAGAGGCCATGGCAGAGAGCGTAGGAGGAATATGTTATTAAATCATATCGTTGTTTCGCTATTAAATGGGACACGTAATGTCCCTGCCCCTAGCTTGTAAGGCTGCCACTAATACAATCACCAACTTTACTAGACGCCTCCCTGTATAATCCGTTTACAAACACTGGGCAACCTGGCTAAACGGCTTGCTAAAAGGCTAAATCCCTGCAATAACCTATATGAAAAAATACACACAAACAAAAACAACCCATAGGCCTAGGCGAGAAACAGAAGGGAGAAAGAGAGAGAGAGAGAGAGAGAGAGAGAGAGAGAGAGAGAGAGGAGGGGAGGGAGAGGAGTGAGACAGACAGAGAGATGGCTTGGGTGTCCAATGTCGGGTTTTATCCGGGGATATAAAATTACAAATGGCGCCTTCCATAACGGGTAATGCAGGCAAAAAGAGGGAATGCATTAACGTGAACGTTCCACGTATTCCTTATCCCATTAACAGGAAGTGTGTGGCCAATTATGGAGCCGAGCCCAGAAACAATAAAGACTTGGCTTAATCAAAGCCATTGTCAGAAAAGCAAATAGGCGGCCTGTTATCGGCTGGGTTTTGGTAATAAAAAACAAAGTGTGTTAATAATAATATCATTATAGGCCTATAGGCTATTTGCTCAGACTAGCATACCATTAAATGTTACCCTGCATTTTAGAATAATTAATTGATAGGAAACTATTGTACGACTAAATAAATAACAAGAAAGGGTGGGTCATCTAAATATAATTGATCATATAGCCTTTTTCTTTGTCCATAAATGCAGCCCTGGGTGAGAAAAATGTGACACTGCAGGGTAGAATAATAAGAAAGAAAGAGTGATCGAAGGAAGTACAAATACAGAGGAAGAGGGGCTGCTTGCAGCTTGTAAGGCATCTTAAAGCATTGTGAACTCTGCTTGAACCGAGATTGAAGTCATATGGGCCATAAATCACCGAGCCAGCCACTCTCCGCCATTCACAAAGTGGATAATACAGACTAGGATCTGAAACCGGGTGTCAGAGACGCTGGGGTTTCAGCCCCAGAACAGTCGGACAGTTTTTCCCTACCTTTTCTCAGCCCCGGGCGAGCCCAGCACGGCCACAAAGCCGCATCATATATTCTCCCTCACGCTCGACACTGAGGGTAATCAATAATAAAAAAAAAACGAATCCAAACGCTTCTCTCTTCTTTCCTCTCCTCCCCGTTTCTCTTTCTTTATATTTCCCTCCGCTCTCTCAGCTTAAAACACCGCGGTGGACTCCCGCCGTAAATCCAAGCAGCCAGTTGTTAAGCATGCCGCTCCCGCGGACGCGTCTCGATACAGCGGTGGCTCCTCGCTGCTGCCCTAGCGACAACCACAACAGCAACGAGCCAGCGGCACAGTGGGCTGCGCAAGGGATCCCGTTTGGCGGGGTGTGAAAGCCGATATCGTGTGGCATGAACGATTGTTGGAAGAGGTTGAACGAGAAGGGGGGCTCGGAAGCGGACAGGAAAGGCTAGCGAGCGAGCTTGCCGAGAGAACCTGCCAGCCCCCCCTCCAGTCCAGCGCGCGGACAGCCTAGGCTATATCAACTCTGGCTTCGCCGCTTGCTGATAACAATAGCCTCAAATTTCTCCCCCTTTAGCCCCTGTCGCTCACAGTCAGGGAGTCAGTCGTCGGCGGAGACCGCCAGCCACAGACAGGAGGAGGCCCGTTGCTAAATGTCACCCCATCGCATGTTGTTCTCGTCCTCCCTCCTTTCTCTTCCAGCGTTTACTCCGTGGTGCCTTTCGGGTCTCTCCTCCACCTTGCCGTCGCTGGTCGAAAGGCTTGGTGGACTAATTCCGCGCGGCTAGCAGCAGCGGTGGCCGTACCAGGTCCAGGTATCTTCTTAGGCTCAGGGTGAATGCGTTGTTTGTTGACAACACGGGCCTGTCCGCAGCGCGTAGATGAAATAACGTGGCTTGACTAGCGGACGCGTTGATTCCCGATCAAACGCCGCTCAGCGGCGGCGTCAGGAGCGCTCACTCAGAAATTATGCTAATTTTACGGACAGCTAAGCCAAGTCGCTGTGTGAAGGCACCCTTGGCCCTGATATAGTAGTAGCCAGGTCAACGTTTTACTGGTGCAACTGTGAGCTAATATGTTATTTTTATTCAGCTGCCATATTAACCGACTCCATGCCAGTTCATATATTTATAGAACAGCATTAGTTACAATCAGTGGAACTGTGAACCTTGACATTAGGCCCACGGGCCTACATAGCTTATTGCTCTTGTGCAATCCTTACTTATGGAAGTAAGCCTATTGGGAAGGTTTAACAATTTCAGAACTTGCATTTTTGAAAAGTATAAGACCGTAATAGCATTTCACAATATAATAATCATAATAAATGTTGAATTAATCTGATGTCATACATATGGACTAATAATAGCCTAAAGAGCTGCCTAAATTGTTTGAAAAATAAAAGTGTTTGTCTAAGTGTTCAAAACCTATATATTATTATGCTATCGATGGTAATAATAAAGGCTTTATAACTGCTCTTGAGCAACCATTGGTTGTGGAAGTAGCCTAGCCTATAGTGTCATCATTAGCCATAGCTAAGTACAACACCAATAGCATTTTTCAATGCTTATGCAAATTTAACTACAGTATATATAAGTTCAAAATCACAAAACAAAATATATTTATTATGATTATTTGTTTTTTTTTTACTATTAGCCTATAGTCTACTCAATTGAGCTGTGGCCTATTAACAAATCAGGGTATAGCCAGTATCTCTATAGCTATAGGCTATATGCTAAAATGAACGGTTTCATATAGGCCTAACATTTGTTCTGGCAAGTTTGCAAGCCTTCATCTTCATAGTCTATTTGGTTCCTTTATTAATACGGTTTTGCAGATGTCCTTTTGGTTAAAGTAAATAGGTTATTACATACATAACACACATATGCTATCATGTTGTACAGCCATGTAGATAGCATGTAGCAGCAGCAAAGCATGCTATCAAATGCAGCCTTGTGCTTTTGTACTGTACTACCGTGCGTGTGACTTATATCATGTAGTGCAGTAACATTGTGCATCACATATATCACACATTTATCCCTCACATGTCTTAAAGTAACAGAGGTGACAACGTGGTGACATTTTTATAGGCAACATGAGTAACTGCTGCATCTCACCTCTCTCTGCCTCTCTCTGCCTCTCTCTCTCTCGCTCTCTCTCTCTCTCTCTCTCTCTCTCTCTCTCTCTCTCTCTCTCTAGAGTTTCCAGGAAATGTTTAAACATTGTTTTTTACGATAACCTGCTTTTGTAGCTACAGGAATCTTCTTTGTATTGTTATGTTTCAACACCTATAATTACAAAATGTATCGGTGGGCAAATATACAGCTTCAAAACAAACCAGAGTAAAGGAAAGGGGCTGGTATCATCTGTGATATAGCAGTGTGTAGCAATTTGCAATAGTGTTACAGGCCTACTCACCATTTGAACTGGTACGTTAATAACACAATTTTGTATGTATTTACTGAATCAGCCTAAAACCTAAAAGGTTAAAATCGGACCAAGATAAAAGCAAAACGTGTCAGAGAACAGCTAGAACATGAACATGTAAACGAAAGGAGAGGATGACCATGTGGAAATTAAAATATGAAGGTGTCTTCAGAATGTTTTACTACGTCTCTTACTCCTATAAGACATTCCAACGCACGCGCGCGCACGCTCTTCCTCAAACCTCTCTCTCTCTCTCTCTCTCTCTCTCTCTCTCTCTCTCTCTCTCTCTCGTCCCTCTTCTCTCTATTTTTATTATTCAGGGCGCAACCGCTGTCGTTTATGGCTACGTAAGATTTATGAGTTCTCTCACACTCCGCGCTGGGTATGTACGTGTGTGTGTGTGTGTGTGTTTGTGTACGCGCGCGCGTTTGTGTGTGTGTGTGTGTGTGTAAACAGCCCAACTTTAAAATAGATAGCATTCGTGTGGGCTGCTGAAAAGCGGAGATGCGCTCCGAGTAGGTGGAAGGTAGCAGAGCAAAATGTCTCCGTCTGCAACTTTCTCTCAAAACGGCCTATTGTCAAGCCTGTGGGATGTGCTACGTCGTGGTGAACCAAGAATACGGAGGCGATGTTACTAATTAACAGAACAGTTTTGTCCCCTAAATAGCTGATCTGTTGGCGTTTTCTTCCATTTTTCTTTGTTTCTAGTTTTTAACAGAGTTGGCGAGGTATGGGAAAGCAAGATCAGAGAAGTCTATTCGACAACAGATTTGGTGTGGTGGTGGATTAACTTGTCACCGCGTATTGCTTCTTGCGGGGATAAAAATCGTTATTTTTGTTGGATACTGACTTTTGGTTATGGGGGATACGCATTGAGTCTTGGATATAATGTTTCAAATCTAAAAACTATACAGACATCGGTGAATCGTGGTCTTTTAACATGTTAGACCAATTAATTTGCTCTTGGAACATTTTGAGGGTTTCTTTTTTGCTTTATGTTTTACAATATTATCGAATTGAGCAGTGATGATGCAATTTGACATATATTGTACTGCACTGTAAAATGGCTTCATTTAATTAAATAAAATATTATGTTCCTATCCAATATTATTTTTGCGATCTTAATTTAGTAGCCTATTTCTAAGTTTGTTTTTTATTTTAATATTAACTCATTAATAGGCATGATTGTGTGTTTGGCCTATATATTACCTATAAATTACTGTTAATACTAATGTTAATGTTACTAACCAAACTACTCTCTTGCATTTTATGTTCTGAAATCATTTGAGCCTTTCATCCATTATGATACATCAGTTGCATGGATAATCTACATGAGGCTAGCCTGGGGCTATCAACGCTCCACTTCACACATGCAGGACCGAAGTACATTACCAAACATGTCAGAAACATTACATCACCCCCTCTCTCTCTCTCTCTCTCTCTTTCCCTCACACACACACACACACACACACACACACACACACACACACACACACGCGGTTGCGTACTGCATTCTCCAATGTAATGATGCCGTCGTGAACACATTTCAGTCAGTTCCTTGTAAAAACATTTATAATAATGAAAACAGCGCACACTGAAGTTATATGTCAAATAACTCAGTGACCAATCACAGCTATCCACGCTACTAGTAAAGAACACTTCTTGTGCAACACAGTACTACCAAATATTCCACACTGAGCATTAATAACATCACTTTCATTAATAACGTCGATTTCCAATTAAGTATTGGTTTTAAAAACACATTTTTATGCTGACCAAAAAATAGGCCCTTGCATTTCAAGTCCATATGCATCCATACATTAAAAACGCATATGTATTTTTTCAAGAAATACACTTTGTTTTAGGCTAAGTACAAATGCATTAGCCATATACTATACACAACTGTGTTCAAATACTTCCACAATCTATAAACTAGGCCAGCAGTAAAATAAATAAACTCAATTTCATAACAATGAATAGCAAAATGAACATGATTTGAATATGAAGGGTCATTGTAAACATTAAATTCAAACAGCCAGAACTATTTTATAATGTATAGGATATTTGTAATTAACATAATCCAAATGCAGAATATAAAGGGTTACCTTTAATTTATAATATATAACGTGTAGACTATAGCCTATGCAGATATTAATTTCCAGCATTGCTTCACTGTAATATGTAAACAATAAATATGCTTGACTTACCGAGAGACTTGTGCTTATTTTCTGTTTCGTTTATAGAAGAAAATGTCTTCACGAAAGCTCCTTTGAACTGCAAGATAAAGGAAAGGAGTGCATGAAGAAAATAAGAAAGAAAGATGCAATCAAATGAGGGGTCTTTAAAAAATCCTATAGGGTGCAGAGACCTCTTGTAGACATATCGAACGATATGGGAAAACGAGAGGCCCGCATACAACGTTGACAGGTACAGTTAACCTTAAATTACTCCCGCGGAATCCGGGATCATCCACATAAATGTAATATAGGCAGAGAGGGGGTAGCTATTCTCTGCGGTTATTGATTTCAATGATCGCATTCAAATAGGCGATCATATTTTATCTTTCAAATCGTCTTAAACCCTGCAGAAAATATAGTGTATACGGATAAAAATAAAGTATGCCCAAGAACATATAAACACAGGTAAATCATCCTGTAGGCTATATGTATTTAGGTAAAACGTGGGGAAATGTATGTATTATATTTTGAAATATGGTTAATAAATTGAAGAAGATGGATGCAGATATAATAATGTTAATGAAATCAGTATATCGAATATTCTAAAATAAAGACATATTGGGGGCACTATACGGACGAAATAACGCCAACACCATACAAAACATGCACAATGAAGCAAATATACATAATTTATGCAAATAGTATATTTATAAATAGGGTATTCTATTGCATAAATAATAGTCATTGGATCGTGTCATAATAAGGCTGATCATAAATAGTCATAGGCCTGCAGACTGCTTTAAAAATTAATATTATAGCTAATAGGCCTAAATCAGGCATATACATAAAAAGGCCAATCAAGAGGCCTTAATCCAGCAAACGGCCCTGCAACTAAACAAATAGACTGTAAACGATAGGAGAAGTGGCCCCATCAGACAAACAGCTGTTTCTCTAGCCCCAGCCAGCGTCTCGCAGACGGACAATAAATAACTCCTGCATCGGCACCTTCATCATTCAGCAAGAAAATACATCCCAGAGACCAGAAGGGTAAGGTGGAAAATTCAACGGCGCAAGTAGACTATCCACATCCAGAGCGGGTCAAGGAGAATGCAAACAAGTAACAAAGCAAGAAAATAGAATAGAAAATAGATACACGGAGGCGTATCTTATGCAGAAAATTATATCCCAATGAGAAATATAAAGACCCAACAAAACGAGCCACATTTGCATCTCGCCAGACCATAGTGAAAAGGTTAATTGTAACGGTTAAGCAATTCGGGCCCAATGTACAACACTGTCCGTGATGTTGCATAGAGGCTGTTATTACTGCTGGAATAAAATCGTTGGCCGCTTTGCTTCTCTGTTTCTGCCACTGACAGCTTCCCCCAAACACATAAATCAAACGCAAGGATCCCCCGACCTCCCCGCTTCTAGCCTCTCATACTGCCGCCGCGGCCTGCAACGCTGCCACAAACTTATTTATGGTCTCCATCCTCGGCACTCACGCACAACTTTGGCCGCAGTCCATCCCCATCGCAGGGCCGGGTGATGTTTTCCTGTGCTTTTTCCTCCACCCTGGCCGCATTAGCGGTGATCTGCACCCCCTAGGACCCAGAGCAGTAGTGGACTAGTCTAAAGTTGCCTAGAAAGTGATGTAGGGCGCGACTAGCATAGCCAGCTAGCTTAGCCTGAAACAAAGGGAGGAGGCTTCCTCCAACCACGGAGAACAGCTGATCAGCCAATTTTTACTACACGGGAAACTGAGCGAGCGAGAGAAGGATATCGAGAGAGAGAGAGAGAATGGGGGGGGGGGGAAAAAGCCACGATAGCCTATGTGGAGCTAAGGCTTTATTTTAACGCACGAAATCGGAGGATTTTCAGTACGCGGTGTTGATATTTAACGCTAAACGGCTGCTGATCGGTTTTGAAGCAACGAAGGGTTACCTTATACATATTAAGTAGCCTGTAGGCGATGCCGAGAAGCACGAACACGCGAGCTCGGCTGCATTATAGGCCTATAGGCTGTAGTCTAACTGACAACACCAGGGGCTCTCCTCGGTGTTTCATAGTAAACAAAAGACAGGCTCTGGACAGTTTTGGCCACAACTTTATTATCAGCATTTTTCTTTATTTCTCCTTCTCTCGCCCTCTCCCTCCCTTTCTTATCTGTGCTCTGGTCTGGTGGTGCCGTCACAGACCTGACTTAGCCCCCCCCCCACATCACCACCACCACGCACACACACACACACACACACACGCGCACGTTCTCAGTAAACTCGTGCGCGCTATCACCCAAACACGAAATTGAAAGTTTTGGTCATCGCGCTTTCAGACTTTCAGAGTGTTTATCAGCTTCTAAATAGGCTTTTTTTTTCTTACAGGATTTTTACGTGGACCGGGCCGTTGTGTCCTTGAAATGTGACACTATAAAATAAAACTAGGCCTAATACAAATCTTTCAAACAAACATTGTGTGCTTGGTTTCAAAGTATAGCACAGGTTTGCGTGCGTTAAGCAATTGGACCTTATCAGACACAACGTGTTAGCAGCGAGAACGTACGCTATACTTGGTATATCTTTTAAAATTCAACTTGTATGTTACATTTGTATAGGCATACTCTCGATATACTATGCACCCGGCACTCATTCTTGCACAAGCAGCCTGCATAACCGGCCCAGGCACGCTCGAGTGTCTGCTCGCACATACACTGACAGATTGGCGCTTTGCGCCCCAAAGTGACCTTTGTCGTGGAAGAGCGACAACTCACCGCAATTAATGATCAGTATGCAGGGCCAACTGTCGTGGAATCTCCCCCTTATGTATTACATTATTGTAATAATCCATTCCACGCCGCCTATAGGTGCTGTCCCGCACACGATCCAGCTCCTCACGTTCGCTTGATTTATACACTAAACAAGTGATATGTTACTCTCTGCGGAACAGTGGGTTGAAGGAGAGAAACCGCGTTGAACCGGAAGGTTCGCGGTTTCAACAGACATATTTAAATGCATTGGAACCAGTACGACACAGTTGGTGGCGCGCACATTGCCAAACCCACATGAGCCCCATTTGTTTGTTGTGGGTCGACGACCAGCGTGTAACACGTTTTAGTGATTTTATAAACGAAAACACAGCAACGCCAATGGGGGCACTTAATCAGACCACTATACTTTTCAAAACCAAAACAATCAGAGAGCTTTGGGTTCGTGAAGAAATTAAACTTTTAGCGTCAATCTATGGGGGATTCAAAAAGTAGGTTCTAAACATTAAGGACTCCTTTAGAACAAAGGTATATTAAGTCTCTCTAATAAAAATAAAAAGTATAAAGGTTAGTATGTTAGTATAACCCCTTAGTTGGAAAGAATTGCCATTGCCAAAATGCTGATTTGGGATAAAGAGTTTACTGTAACTGGCATTGCCTGGTCGAAGCTCTGAATAACCATACGTGGAGCCATTGTCATATAGTTTGCAAAACATCTAATATTCTTTAAACAGCAGTAGATGTTTTCAAAAAGTTTGTTCCTTCTGCTGCCTCTCATTCAGCAAAGTACACACACACACAGAGAGAGAGAGAGAGAGAGAGAGAGAGAGAGAGAGAGAGAGAGAGAAGGAGAGAGGGAGAGGGAGAGAGGGGGGGATCGGAGCGAGATATAGGGAGAGAGAGAAAGATAATTACAATAAGCTATGTTAGTGAAAGCAAGTGAGAGACAATGATAAAGATGGAGACCTGAAAATATATGTGCTCCCTCTGAGCGCATGAAAAACAGTTCAATGATTGAACACTCAATTTCATCCATATCTGCTTCATGGGGCATTAAATAGAAGGGAATATGGATGCAATTTAAACAGGGCTTTCCTATTTGGTTGTATAGGTTAATTAATTATAGATACTGACTTTTGTCAGTCTATTCTGTTTATCTTTGAAGCCATGGCTAATATACATGTTTTCTTCTTAGTAACAGCATTGCTACCATTTCAATCTAAAACAAAAGTGAAAAAAGGCAAGTCTTGACACAGTTACCTTCTACAATAGTATCGTGTATGGAGAGTTTATTTTGGTGTCAATGTCTTGCGAGAGTTCTGTAAAATGGCACTCTGGCGATGGATAATGATAATATCTCCATACATAACAGTACATTACTGTTTGGATATGTATTAATACGCACATTAGGTTATTCGTTTAGCATTTTGTTCACTGTGGCAGTTAGAAACCTCTACGTCTACAGAAGCTGCCTCATGTGAGTCATAGGTAAACATCATGATTCCAATGTAGATGGCTGAACTTTAACACAAGGTTTATTTGAAGAAGGTCAAACTGTAATCACATCCTTTAACTTATTTCACTATATCCGCCCTTGTAAATATGAAACAATTCAACCTCTTATAAATGTATGAAGCTCCTATGGCGGCATACAATAAGCATTACCTTCAATTTACAGACAAAATACCTATTTCAACACCCTACAGGCCATGTGCAGAAAACATATGTATCCCCATTTTAGGGTTTACATATAATTACCCCACTGGATGGTCTATTTTACTGTAGAGCAGAGCCATGTTAGAAGAGAGTTGCGCCAACGGAAGTTAGAAATTCTCAATGGCGACGAGACTCGTGTAGATGCAAAACAGCAGCAGGAAGTGCTTGGCGGGCATTTGAACCAAAAAAGTGCAGATACCTACCTGCAATTTTTGGTAATTTGTTAATAAATGTATCGATATACATTTATAATATATTGTACAGGGTCCTTCTAGTATTCGCCGCTAACGTCTGTGAACTGTTATGCGGTTCCAGAATACACCATTGCTGTCACTTAACGAAACAGTGGAGTGTACATAGTGGACGCGACTGTCTGTTATACATGGCTCTGGTATAGAACGAAGAGCTTGTCAGCATCCACGTCTGAAGGAATTCACATTGTACACATTTGAAAAGAAATATGGCCAATGCTTTTAAACTGTAAGTTTAAACTGTAAGTTTACACGCATTCAAACTATGTTTTAGCAATCAGGTCAATGTCCTGTACACCTGAAAGGTTGCATTGTGCAAGTTAGGTTTTTCCACATCTGGTCACATGCAAAATATGATGGATATGAATGCTATGAATCGCTGTTTGTAATTAATTAAAGAAGTCAAACATGCTGTACTAGACTTTTGGGGTACAGGTTTTATTTTGAATGCAGCAGAATTGTATCCAATTTAATGTTTATCAACTAAAAACTTTTTTTTAAATGTTGGTAGGGGACTGATATACAGGAATGTGTAAAATATCATTTTCTATATTAGGCTGGACTAGAATGTTTCAAGCCTGGATATTTCCTCTCAATTCAATGATTCACTTGTATCCATTGCTTCACTGCATTTGCTAACCTCTTGCCAGCTTTGGGTAATGCTCTGGGTCACCAAAAACCCTGCCATCAGCCCATTCCTTTGACAGAGAGTTAATCTTTATCAGGCATGCTAATCTTTAACCTAGAACTCAAAGAAGGCCCTGACACAAGGAGAGGGGAGAGAGAGCGAGAGAGAGAGAGAGAGAGAGAGAGAGAGAGAGAGAGAGAGAGAGAGAGAGAGAGAGAGAGAGAGAGAGAGAGAGAGGCATGGAGGAGAAAGAAGGAAGAGGTCAATTTGCCCTCCAGGGCCAAGAAAAGTGCCAAGCTCACCAACTCTGTTGTGTGTGTGTGTGTGTGTGTGTGTGTGTGTGTGTGTGTGTGCGTGCGTGCGTGCGTGCGTGCACGCGCGCGTGTGTGTGTGTGTTATTGATAGGGTTAAACATCATATCAGAAAATGCAGATAATGGGACAAAATAGTGGTCATGTTGTGCCCTGGAGAGTATAGTGTACATGGAATGTGTGCTAAACTCAAACCAATCTGTTTAAGGAGTGTCATTAGTGTGTTTGAGTTAAGTTTTATACCCTGTTGGTTAAGGCAGGGTTTTCCATTCTTGCTAACTTCGAGCTCAAATCAAAACAGCATCGCTCCGCGGCCCTCTGCGGCGTTGCTCCACACATCGAAAAGCATTGTGAAGCAAAGCGTAAACTAAGGCTTTGTTGATGTGAGCGGTGTGTTCACCACTTTGTTTATGTTGCTACTCATGGTGCCATGGCACTGTAGAAGCATCTGATTATTTTTTCAACACGCACAGAGAAAGGTAAACTAGCGAAAGGCACGGAGATATTTGGTGAATTTGACAACAAGTGTATTAGCTTTGTTAGCTTGCAATAGCTGACTTTACCTTTAATGCTCAGTAGTTTGAGTGTTCAACAACAAAGACAGGCCTGTATCTGCTTCCCAGCAACACGCTCATCCTTTTGACATCAAATATACAAAAGATGCCTCTGATAGTAATATAATAACGCCACTTGCCCGCAACACACCAGCCTGTTATAGCACATCTGTGGCTCTCATCCAAAGCTGTCAGGTTTCATATACTGGCACACAACTAGTAGCATTTGTCCCTGCTATTTTTTTTTCTTTCTTTCCGTATTGGTATTTTGCCTAAAGTTTGTCAGTGATGTATGGAAAAATCAATTAAAATAGAAGTGCTGTGGTTTACCCCTGACTCCATAACCGGAAGTGCTTCAAACCACCAATATCAGTCAAGCATTTATGAGCCTCACAACCTTTTGCATGATGTGAATCAACCATACTGGAAACAGAAGGTGTACAGTATATTCATCATCTTCATCATCATCAGCATCATCATCATCATTGCAAGCTCAACAAAGAAAACATCACATTTAACATGGTTTCTGCAGCCATGTCAAAGCTCTATTTATAGATATATTCATGGTAAATGGACTGCATTTATATATAGCGCTTTTACAACCTTCCTGCAACTCTAAGGGCTGTACAAAATTGTCTCACATTCACTCATTCACACACACATTCACACCGAATGTGATGACTGCCATGCAAGGCACCACACCTGACCACTGGGAGCAGTTATTGGTTAGGTGCCTTGCTCAGGGACACCTCGACACTTGGAGTAAGGAGTTAGCGGGGTTCAAACAAACAACTTCATGATCACCTGCCACCCCTCTCTACCCACTGAGCCACTGCCGTGTTCTCATAACGCATTTGTACTAAAGGGTTTTGGGAGCGTGTTCGATGGCATGACGGAGAATACATTTTGGTCGTGCTCACGTGATATTCTAATCTGGACCCATGACATCATTTATCTCCTAATTTACATGAGATATTTATGAATTTTTATTTTTACCAACAGATTTTGTTAAGTTATTGACCAATGGGAAGAACATTTGAAATAATAACGTAATTCTGTCATCTTTCTCAAGATTATTTCACCCCTGACAGCAGTTAAAACAATGAACTGCATGCCTACAAGTCATAGCCTTGCCATATGTTTGAAATATGGGCCCTATAGTACTTCTTGGTAAATAAGAGATCTTCTTATAGTCAAAGCTTGTTGATTGTTTTACCCAATCATAACAAAAACACCTATCCCATAAGGTGCTGCTCCTTCACACATTGGAAAAACACTGCAATGGCTAGGAGGTTGTTGTTGTGTATAAGTATGCACAGCTTCTGTTCCTATATACAGAGCAGCGCTGTGTAGAAATACTGTGTTCTATTTTCAGCATGAACATAAATCAGTATAAGATAGCAGACCGCAAGCAGATATTTGGTGAATTTGACAAAAAGCGTATTATTTCATAATAAATAAATAAACATTTGCATGCCTAATTCATGACACCAATGTGTTGGTTTAATTTGAACATATATGATTTGCCCTCATAATCATTTACTCCACGGTTTGAGATTTTTACCTATAGTCATAAGAATTTCTTTGATTGTTTGAGATAAACTAATGTAATATACATATTAACTTAGGCAACTGTTTACTTATATACAATTTGGTTCAATTCGGTTTAATTTGGTGGCTATTTCAAAATCATAGAGGAAATTTTCCGTAGACAATCCATGACATTTTTGGTAATTCATGGCCGCTGTTAAGGTAATCGCTGTCGTTACATGGCAGAAAATGCATTTAGAGACCCATTTGTGTGTTTTCCATGTGTTTGTTTTACGGGAACATGTTGTGAATATATGGGGAAGGGTTGGGGGGTGGAGTGTATAGGCCTAAGAGCACCTATTGAGTAAGAAATCTTTTCACACACTCATAAATCACCGTGATGCTAACATGCATCTTCTTTTCTTACACCTAGCCATCAGATCCCTATTCATTCACTCGAACACCCCCCCTTCTTCCCCCCTCCGCCTTCCTCTTTCTTTTAAACACAAGAAGCAACAGCACTTTACGGCTTGAGTAAACGGCGTTTTAAATGACCGGTGCACTCCAGCACGGGCTAATATTGCCAGACTATAGTCAGACAACAGGGAGGTGAGGAGAGAACCCGAAAATAGCAGGGGAAGCAGACTGAGTGAGAAATGCCGAGACCAAGAAAGGGAAGGAGCGACCAAAGACACGCGTGGAGGGATGTGGGAAAGAAAGAAAGAAAGAAAGAAAGAAAGAAAGAAAGAAAGAAAGAAAGACATGATAGCAATGAATCCTTTGGCCCCATCTCTGTTACCTATTTTGACGCATCTGTCGTCGGCTGCCTCCACACACACACACACACACACACACACACACACACACTGAGTGGGGGAAAAAGTTTTGGCTGGCGAGCTTGCCTTGCACGCGGGAACACCCAACGGATACCACCCCGGGCTCGAAAGAGCCAAGGGTCACACAACGGATAATTAATGACATGTCGAACGGCAGAGCGCCTGGGATGGGACACCTCGGGAATGGAAGCGACACCGACCAAGGAGCATCCCGGTGGCACCATTCGGTATAACGACAGACCTTACCTGCTCTCGATTTTGCTTATCCTCTTCGAGCTTCCCTTCCCTGGACGGGACCGTGGGCGTTTTGTTTCGGACTCACAAAGATGGACACACCGTTTGAAGCCTTTAACCCTGGGCGGAGCAGACTGGAAAATTCCTTCCTTGAAAATGGATATTTAGTTTTCTCAGCGTCCTGTTCGCGTGTAGATGGGTATTTTTCCTTATACCTTTTTTTTTAAAGTGGAGACATGCACACGCATTCATTACGACGTAAACTTACGCGTACATGCTACAAATGAAAGCAGGCTTTAAAGACATGATCATGTTTGTTTCACTTTAAGTCGCCCGTTGGAATAGAACAAAAATGCAACATTAGTTTTCCTGCCCGCTTTCGGTATGCTCAGCTATAAATCCCAGCCGAAGCGCAATAAATCTCCAGCAGTCATGAAAGCCTGTACACCTACAGCGTGCGAGCTGACGGGGACTGCTCTGCCTGGCGCTGGCGGTGCTACTTTTTAGCCTAAAAACACGCCTGTGCGCCAGCGAAAATCCCTGTGGTGGGCCAGTGCGTGCATGACGAGGACGGTGTCCTCCGGTGACTTGACAGGCAGCAGGGCAGGACGCTGCCGAGCTCCTCAAATAAACCCCGACCTCTGCTCTTTTGGACCGAACAGCGCGCTCCGCCCGCGGTTTCTTCCTACCGCCCCTGGCTGCCTGACTGGCTTGCGTGTGACGCTGTATGTTCCCTGGGTCCTTCACTCTCTCGCTCTCTCACGCTCTCTCTCCCCCTTACTATGAACCTCTTTCTATCCACTGTTATTTTATTCCTTCTATCTAGAAACGTCCTTCCAGCGAGCCAGCGAGGCGCAATATTCCACTTGTGTCGCCAATATCTCCTACATATGCTGTTTCTTAAAGCTCGGCTTCGCTCGACTTGACTATCGCAAAAATGATTAGCTGACAAAGGCCTTTTACTACAATTTAGCTAAGAGGTTTGTGTGCCTAATATGTTGACAGCACATAAAGAGTAGTTTGCCCAAAGTCTTCCGCTTCCCGTCTATATGTTGTTTTTAACAGATCATCAGGGGGTTTCTGTTCAATTCATCGTTAGGCTATATAGCCACGCTTCACTTAACCGTCCTAAATCTCCACGTACTTCCATATAGCTAGCTCAGCTACAATAAATAGAGCCTGGACTGTCCGTGCCAGAACCACTCACTGCATGGCCGCCCGCTGCCCTCGACCCTCCTTTCTGTTTTCCTGTATTCCAGACGTTCTCCCCCCCTTTTCTCCCCGCGGAGCGGACTGGAGCCGAGGGGTTATGGGCTCGTTCGTCTCGGGGTATGCTGGTGCAGATTGACACTGTGAACTGAGCGTGAACCGGGTTGGACTGACAGGACAACCGCCGGGTTAGAGCAAGGGAGTTCTGTTGCGCCTCTGTCCAATGGGGAACATGGCTGCACCAGGGGTTAGTGGGGCCGACAAGCACGCGAGCCAGATGGAGATTATTACACACAAAGAGAAAGGAGCACGAAAAAAATGTGCCTCCATTATTATTATTTGACCTGTGTGCCCACATAGAGACAGATTATATGACGCTGCAACCTTCTGTGAGGTGTAAATAGCGGAGATGTACAGATTCCACGTGGGTTTGAACAGTCTAGACAGCCGCAGAGATATCAGATTTTGGCCACAGCGATACAGTGTAAAATCTGTTCGTGATCTTGGCTGCATATAGGCCCACGCCCAGACAGTCAGCGTGTGGAGTCACCCATCTGCCCTGCAGCGCCGTGTCAAGGTGTCACATAGCTAACACAGCACAGGTTCGTTTTACTGGAGAGAATGAAGGGGGGGGGGGGGGGGGGGGTTGGTGGGTGTTTTGGGTGGGTGTGTGTGGGGGTGGGTGTTAATAGGTTTTATATAATAAATATATAGAAAATTTTTTTAATGTTTGTTTGTATGATTTAATAGTGTAATTTAAATT
>JAODUE010055373.1:0-17366 GCA_027564755.1 Amblyopsis hoosieri | reverse complement strand
ATATATATGTATGTGTATATATGTATGTATGTGTATATATATATATATATATACATATATATATATATGTGTATGTGTATATATATATATATATATGTGTATATATGTATGTATGTATATATATATGTGTGTGTTTGTGTGTGTGTATATGTGTGTGTATGTGTGTGTGTGTGTGTGTGTGTAGTCCATATACAATTTACCACTTTCTTAAATTTTACTGTTTTATTTAATGTTGTTTTATGTTGTGATGCTCATTTTAGTTTTGATTATAAATCCATTCCTTCCAGTTTGTAAGTAGAACTAAAATGTGTGCAGGGCACAACAAATAGGGCAAAACAATGTACTGAGCTACTGTATGTTATGTTAAACTAAATGTATCCATTTTTTTTTTTTTTTTTTTATAGAAATACATTGCCCATTTGTTACCCTTTGGGGAAATGTTTGTCAACATGTATTACACTGTGTTAATTGTCCTAATAGCACATGCACCAAGGGCAGACCTCAAGATAAACACCGCATCTCCAACTGTTCCATGAATTAAACAAGTTTTCTTAGACTTTATGGTGGTTGCCCTATTCTTTCTGTGTACAATATTCAGACATACATTCAAGTGAAGAACTTTACAAAACCAACATGTGTGTCTCGTCCCAGGACAAACTACATACAGTAACTACTGTAACTATGTACAGTGCATGGAACTATCGAGTGGTCTGCTGTCCTGCCAAGAAGGGCTGCACCTTGTGTTTATTCTGTGGCTTCTCCTCCATTAACTGATGATTAATTGAGGTCAGCTCCCTCGTATTCAAATCCCACTGATTTGACTATCCTCAGGAGGGGCGAGGTGTGAATGTTGATAAGTGGAAGACAGCATCTACCCACTGCCCTGTCAAGGGGAATGAAAATGAAACCGCAGTCTCTAATGTGGCTCATGTGGCATGACCATGTGGTGAAGAATGCAGAATGCTTAAAGGAATAGTCAGCCATAGGGTGCCTCCTCAGAAGCTCCGCCCCACTACAGCCGGCCCAACCCTATTGGCTTACATTCACCGACCACACCTTTAATCTCAGTGGAGATTTGGGAAGTCATGGAACATGTGGTTTTGTATCACTAGTCTTTGAACACGCCTGTACATTTTACAGGGGCAGTCTGACCCAGGTGCACAGCAACGTTTCTGGGAAACGCATGACTGCTAGTGGTTGTATCTAAGCCACAACTGTACAACCAAGGCACAGCTCAGAATAATGTCTAACTAACTAATTTAGCAATCTTGTCTTAGTGGCATTAAAGACAAAGTTGTAGAACAAGTTACAACCAAAATGAAAAAGACAGACACGTACTTGTTTGCTGTACATCATTCTTAAGATGTTGGTTGTAACTTGTTCTACAACCACGTTACAACCAACATCTTAAGAATGATGTACAGCGTCACACAAGTACGTGTCTCTTTCTTCCACTATCTTGACTTTATGGCAATCTCTGCCGTCATGTCAAATATTACAAATATATGCAAGTTCATATCTGTGGTTACAAATGTGCCTGACATCTGTGAGTGAAATGTATTGTCAGGACTAGGCTGTATGTGACTGCAGATAGACAGAAGAACGTCGGTGGGAGAACATTTTGTACGAGTACGTGTGTTTGTGGAAAAGGAGCGGTGTAAACCACCTTGCTTCTCGTTTTCCATGTGTGCTGCTTCTCCATCGGTTTCACAGTTTTGCACATAGGTTTTAGTTGAAATGAAGTCTCCAGGCAACTGTGATCGATGCCTCACTTTAGCACTGCATACAGTATACAGTGTGATGCTCCCGTTCTACACATGCCTAGCTTCCAGCACATTTATTTACGAAATTAGGTGTCTTGATTGTCTCGGGTAAGTAACACCTGCTGTCACTGACATGTCAGCTCGGTGCATCCTAAATCTGCCTGTCTCTCATTCTTGCTTCGCTTCTACAGTACCTCCTTCCTATAAACATTATTAACATTGCGGTGAGACATATTTGTCTCTCCGCAATTTACATTTATGTCACAGAGGCTTTCCTTTCAACGAATACTTCAGCTATATAGCTAAAGTATTTAGCTATATATCAGCAACTTTTATTTTCCTCACTCTTGTGTCACGGGGACAGGGTGGTTGAGTGGTCTGGGTGTTTGGCTCTCAGCCGGAAGTTCGTGGGTTCGAACCCTGGTGTTGACCTGCCTGTAAGCATCCTTGGGCAAGATGCCTAACCCCCTACCCCCCATCTGCTCCCGGTGGTTGGTTGCACCTTGCATGGCAGCAGTCACCATCGGTCTATGAATGTGTGTGTGAATGTGAGGCAAAATACTGTATAGCGCTTTGGATAAAAGCAGTCATTTACTATTTACCAAATATATGCCCATTTTGCAGCATGGTGCTCACTATTATAAGACCTGCGCCTCTCTATCTCAGCCAGTGATATATTGAGGTAGGATGCCTTTTTGAATAATTTGAATTATGGAAGTATGCAAATGTTTGAGTGGAGATTCATATTTTCTCATTTTTAAAGTAATGGCAATGAATGGAAGCCCCTGACAAGGTCAAGTTGTGGAAATATCTCTCTTATCCATATTGCACATAATCAAAAACCAAGGTGCAGAAGACCCCTAATCCATCTACAAGAATGTAAATGAGGAAGGTCTTTCCCTCTCATAGCATCATTTTGTCCCACAGAACTGCTCCTAAGAACCTTGACAAGCCTTGACATTTGGACATTGTTGCTAATTACCACGAATACCCAGTGGAAATGCTAATTAATGAGCACATTTTTGAATATTTATTCACTATAACAGGGCAGTTGTTAAGGGGAAGACTCAACCTGACTGAAAAAGCTGCAATTCTAAATGTGCCTTCTGGGCTTGCACTGTGTTTTTAAAAAGAGACTCCATAGATCTGTGTTTTTGTTTTTCTAGACAAAAATACATCTAAGCCCTCCCAAATCCCAATTGTATCCTTCTCAGGATCTACTTGTCTTTCCACCTACAACCTCAACCCATTTGATCCAGTCTGTTGAATCCTAAACCTCACCAAAAGGAGTTGACATTTTACAGTAAACCATAGTATATAAAGCATAGTATTTAAAATGTTAGCTACATTCTGCATGAGCAGTTTGATATATTGCTCTGGTCGACTTAAGACACCATGTTTCTTTTATTCTGTCCGCAATTGCATGCTTAATGACAGATCATATTGTGGGTCATTCCTCGTAACGTTTCAACATTTTATAACAAATAGCACAATTGTATTGCATATTTGCACAGTGTACGAATAATCATTCCTGAAATAGCTTGCAAAATGTATTGCTTTTTTTTTTTTCAACTTGTCTATTTATGTTTATGCGACATTGGCTGCAAAACAAATTTCCCCTGGTGGGACAATAAAGTTGACTTGACCCTCTTGGCCCGTGGGTCACAAACTGTGACATAAATAGGTATGGTATCATTATGCATTAATCAGGGATCAGGGATGACAATACAGTTGTTTTTACTTTACAAACTTAACATTTTCATACTGTAGTTTCAAGAACCATACAAACAAGTTTATAAAATGTATATGTTTATCAAATGGCAACGTGATTATCCATTATAGCAGTTTGACTAAATGATGGTAAAACAAACTAATGAAAAGACAAAACATCAAACGTGTTGAGCTTATTGAGTGAAAAGTGTTTCATATGAAATGTATGTCTAAAAGAATCGCTGATTAGTTGTGGTGAAACTCTTAGTGTGTGATTTTGGTAGTGGTCATTTATTAAAAAAAACTGTTTAAAGTTGGGAAAATAAACCATACGATCAGTTTTACCACGTACCACAAGTATTTGATATTTTTTATCTCCCTATGAGTCCTTCTTACGAGGGACTATTTATGTCCTGTTGTCCATGCATACAGTACAGTCTGTACTGTGAATTACAGATACAAATAAATCATTTAGCAGACTATTTTATTAATAAGGGGTCTGACGTCTTATTCAAGGATGCTTATAGGAAAGTTGGCATGTCGGTGATCAATGCAATGAAAAGCGTGTATCCGATGTTGCCTTTGAACGGTACAGTATCTTGCCTGTATCCATTAATTGTGTTCCCGTGTTGCCTGCGTCTTGAACGCTGGCCTTAGAGGGATGTTCATCAAACAACAGCAAGTGAGGGGTGGGATGAGGCGTTTTGGGCCACGCTGTTTCTGCACTAGTCAACACATCTTCAGTCTTAAATCACTCACTTCCCTAATGTACTCTTCCCTCCGTACTGCCTCCTCATATCTCCCCTGCTTTTCATTCTCTGAATGCTACTGAATCCCAGGTGAGCCTGTACCTCTGGCTGTGATGGTTGAAGATCACACCCCTCTGCCAATGAGAGCAGACACAGTGCTGTTTCACACCACCATTGATCAGCAATGGCCACGCCCACGTTTGACTGACACAGCCCACTTCTTGTCCATCAAGTGCGCTGATCTGTATTATGTGCATCGTTGTGTGTGTGATTGTGTGCATACATGAGTTTGCTATCACGCCCTAGCTAGCTTTACTTATGCGTGCATGTGTTGCACCGGGCGATAGATTTTACTTGATTTTAAACAGTGTGCACTGCATGCACCGTGGAAGGCCTGAGATCTGTGCTTGATCTGAGAGAAAGAGAGCGAGGGGAGAGATATGTAGGTAGATAGAGATGTGAAGGGAGGGAGAGAGAGAGAGAGTGAGAGAGGGAGAGGGATGGATGGAGAGAACGCTCAGTAACCACAAGTAGGCCGGGGGAAATTTCAGAGAAATTGATTAGCATTCGAACAGACACGGCAGTCCGGGGGCAGCAGATGAATATTTATCAGAAATGTCTTCCGATGGCTGGCACATAGATGGGGCCCAAAGGCTCCAGAGAGAGAGAGAGAGAGAGAGAGAGAGAGAGCACACGCACGTGCACGCGCACACAGATGGACAGAAATATGGCACTGGCAGGGAGATGGGGAGAGGTTCAGGTAGATGAAGAATGGAACGAGTGTTGTGAGCAGCAGGAGTGGGAAGTGAAGGAGCCACGTTCAACTGTGTTAACACGTCCATAGGCTGTGTCTTGAGATAATCTATAGGAATTGACGTGGGCTCGGACTGACGCGATGTGCTCAGAGGGTCATCGGGGGGAGGAGTACTCGTGTGTGTGTTTTCACCTTGCCCAGGGATATTTTGTTAGATATTTGTCCTCGGTGCTATCCCTGCGGTGCGTCCTTGCATTGATTAGCTACGTATACTTCAGCTGAATTTGAGAATACTGTACAGCAGTGCACAGCATTCTGCTCATACTAGCACAGTATGTGCTACACCCATAGTTTTTGTTTTGTATGCGGTGTCTGTAACATTTGATTCCTGGCTCTAGGGTAATTGTTTGGAAAATTCGAATTGCATTTTTTTCAAAAGGAACAGAATTTTGTTAGTTTTTTAGGGCGGTGGGAGCCCGTTGTGCCTATAATGCTAAACAGTGTTTTTTTCGGGTCACTGTGACCACAAAGTTACAATAAATTGTAGCTTTAACTAGTGTGATGAACACAAAGTGAGTAATACTTTGTAATGCTATTTCCATGCCATTACTCTACACCTGTTTGTGACGTGAAGTGTTTTCAAAGTGTTTAAATTGGTCATACTTGTATTTTTCATTGTCTTTAATCTTTGCCTAGATTAAAGGCAGGGTTAGTCTTATCTCAATAACGCTAGCTAACATCGAGCTCAAAACAAAACAATGTCCCTCCGCAAGCGCCGCCCCAAACATTGACACTTTGCGAGGCCAAGCGGCTTTGTTGTTGTGAGCGGTGGCTTTTCCCACTTTGTTTATGTTTCTATTTTCAGATCCAGGGCTGTGTAGAAGTATCGGACCCTTGACTACCTTTGACTACCTTTTAAAGCAGCCATTTATTTTGAAGTTACAATAGCTTCATAATTGGGTGTTTGAATGGTGTGCTTTGATGTGCAGTTGTGTAGCATGCGTACAACGATGAACCAATGCGTTAACGTATGGTTCAGCTGGACCCCATAATGTGCTGAAAGTAGTCTGAGCACACTGAGCAGTTAACCATCTCGCTCAAGGGCTTTATAAAATTAGAGGCCAAAGTGATTACATACAAGACTGCAATCCCCGTATATCATGCTGCTAGACTGAAAGACTCCTTAAATGGCGAACCTCAATTGGCTTTTGCCATTCAACGCACTCGTCATAATAGCACTGTTTGTGTTCCGTCTGGCTACGAAAACGACTGTATCTTGTATCTCACGCTGCGTAATGGACGTTTTACAACCGGCATTATTGGAATGGATGCGTTTCTCCTTGCAAATCATTATCTTTCACAGGAAATAATCATTGGTTCTTTCATCATATGGAATTAAATGAGCGGTCGTCGGTCCTCTCTCCTTATGTGTGTGTGTGCGTGCCCACATTGAAAGCATCGTCCTGATGAAATCATCTACTAATGAGGCAGCTCACATTAGATTAATGGATAGGCTGACTAATTGCATAAAGCCTGTTAATTGGATGCATATTGTCTTGACTAACTATTATAGCATCATAACACCCACCATCCCCCCCCACCCCTTCCCCCCTCAGCGACGAGGGTGGCGCTACTCAGAGGTCGCGGTAAACGCGCCAAGGATGTATAACTGGAGACAGAGAGGCCTCTCGCCTGTCGCACGACATTTCCCTGTTACTGCACTTGATAACTCGCCCAGTGTCTTCACTGTCTCTTTAAATGTCTTTCGACCCAGGCTATATTTGTATCTCTCTCTCTCTCTCTCTCTCTCTCTCTCCCCTTCTCTGTCTCTGTCTCTCTGGCCACCCTCATCCAGAAGCCCAGATAATAATTTGTAATTGTATCTGCTACACGCTTCTTGCCACGGTTTCCTCGCTGACCACCTGGGGAATTTCATCAGCTCTGTCTGCTTAATTACCTCAAAGAAACTGTCAGTCTGACCTAATTATAGCTCAATCGAGGGTATTCTGCCCCGCGAGACAATGCATGCAGCTGAAGCATTGCAATCCGGTTCACTTCCCTGACCCTAGCTGGCTCACCCTTGACGTTTAGCATTTTACCAGCCCCTTAAGGCTAAACCACACGCACTCATGACGCAATTCCCAACTCAGTCAATAATGTAAGCTATTCTTTGTTTATATAATGAATTACTATTCCTATTTCTATGTTAAATTAGTTTTGGCCGTGTTTTATCGGTTTGTCAGAAACCCCATGCAATCACATAGAGGTAGCCTATTAGTGTCCCAAAACAGGATAGCAACCAAACTGATTGTAACGGGTAAGAACCATTATGTCTAGGACGTTCTTTGACTGAACTGACGATGGAAGGCTGTGAACTGCTCTGTGTGCACTCAAGATTCTCAATTGGCCTTGGTTGAACAGCTGGAAAAGTAAACAGGCATGTGTAATTGTGTGACAACATGCGCAGGTTACTCATGGAGGAAATATCCTACAAAAGGTCACAAGAGCTTGCATGGCATGTTCCATGCATAAATGTGTGTAGTTGGCTTTGCATTCATAATTCTGTTAAGCGGTTGGCAGCATAATTGGAGAGCAGATGTAGGTCAAAGCACATCTGACTTGTCATGTATTAAAGATATTAAATAAATAAATTAATACGTTCTGAATAAAACACCAGAGATCAGAGGGAGCACACTAACGGAAGCCCTGCAATAAGATTTCAACAATGAAATCTCAAGAGAAATACATGAAATACATTTTAGTGTGTTTGTACGGGTGTGTTTGAGTGCACGCCTCTGTATGTCTGTTGAGGCATGCTAACCAATCCTGTGTCCATAACAAGGGCATACTGTATACTCTACAGACATGTATAATGTGTAATGTAACGTACACTTGGCCACTTTGCCGAATAACTCTTCGTAAATAGTGTGGCTTCTAAAAGTGCAGTCCTGGTAGCTGTACGGGCTAGAAGCCCTTTTATTTCCAATACCCTTTTCACCTATTTATGTTAAGGAGTTGCTTAACTTGTTTTCTTTTGGTGATTTACATTAGGTTTTGTCTTAGTTTGTTATGTTTGTTGTTTTGGGCCTTGCTTTCCCTGACGCTACCATATTATTAGAAAATGTATGTGTTTTGGACTGCATCTGTTGTGGCAGAGGTTGTCTTTTGGAGCAGGGAAACGGGAGCTATTATGTTACAGTATGCACAAGTTTCCTCTAGGCTGGGGAGTAACAGTGTGTTCTCTATACCGTTGTTTAATGGGAGACCAAGTATAGTTTTAATTTGTTGATGCCGTTATGGGTCTCATGTCTCTCACACACACACAAACACACGCATACACACACACACAGCAGGGGGCATTAATTTGTTGGAAACAGCATGGCTCAGAAGGGGGTCGGACATGAACACAAACAGATCTGATTAGCACATCATGATTAATGACTTTGACATCCAACATTGGAGCTGGCGTTCAAACTGTGAAAGAGTATTTGTGTATAACAGGGCTGTATTATCACACCTCTTTCACATTGGCAAGAGATCAGAAAAATAAAATGTGGCCTAAGGAAATTATAAATTGGTGTCTTGGACTTTGAGGTATGATTTATTTTATTTTGAGATGCTGTACATAAGAGTGCATGTCTGTTATCAATGTAGAACTGTATTTGTTTTTTGTTTTTTTGTTCTATTTTAATTTGTCATTTCAGATGAACATTTGAAACGTGCCACTGGAGTTTTGGATTTTACAATCCAATTTAAGACTTTTTAAGGAACAGTTGATGTCAGTGGAGGTGGGAGGGAAGATTAGTTTCCAGGTCATTGAATTTTGTAATTAAGGGATTATTTAATTGTTTATTTGGGCTTGACACTAGGATAGGGAAGGTATATTATACAATGGATGGCAAATGTTGAATGACACTTAAATGTATAAAACATGCAAATGTTTAAATGGTTGCTAATTATAATCCTCTTACCGAATCTATTTGATGACCCCTGGCCTAGAACAACAACAAATTAAATAGGCATACTTTTTAAAAAGCATTTAGAGTAATTATCAAATTTAGCGACCAAACAAGTTTAAATTCACTATAACATAAATGTACCTCTTCTCTAAATTCTTAATAAAGTATCTTAAATGTATAGCGAAGTAAGTCAAATTAGCTGAGTAGACAATATAGTTAATTAGTCCTGCTACAGAATGCACCTGATAGCAAGGTTCTTGGCTCGTGGATGTTTTCAGGTGTGCCCAGCTGTTCACTGCAAATTTGGCACAAGTCTAACAAATGTACTGTATTATAAGCTTACTTTTAATAGCAGTGGCTTCACAAAAAAAAAAAAAGTTTCACAGAGCAATAATAATTGAGTGGTCATGCTTTTTAATGACTGTAGTTGTTTTTTGTCAAGTCTAGTACATTCTGGATCACCAATATCTGTATACCTCAATGCAGACAGGCTTTTCAAGATGAAAAAATAGCTATCATGGATTAGTTTCATATATGTAAATTATTTAGTAGAAACAATATGTGTGTGTGTGTGTGTGTGTGTGTGTGTGTGTGTGTGGGGGGGGGAGTTGGGAATGTGTAAAGAATAAAGATGTCCTGTAGGACCACTATTACTACTATACAGTATATTCAGGCAAGGAGCATAGTCAATAGCTCAATAAAAGTTACTGTACGTGTACTGTACTGTTTGTGTTTATGAATATTTTTGGTGGGAAAACAATGGGTCATATTTTGCATAGCTGATAAATGTGTGGTGGAGAGATGTCTCTCTATAGACCTCTACTGGAGAGATGTCTCTGATTGTCATAAAATATAAATACACACATATGGAGCCATCCAAAGACAATTAGTTAAAACTGAGAATATACACTCGCTTCAGCTCATATTATAGCATTTCTCCCCAGCGGTGCACTGGTTGGGCTCTTCAGGTATTAAATATTGATAATAGAGTTCTGCTCCTGCACATAGTGTTCATCGCCATGTGGACTTTTTGGATGTGATGGAAGAGGGAGATGTGAATCTAGGCTAGAAATCAGTGGGAGGTTTTACAGTACAAATATATTCACCGGTTTCAAACCCCCATCAATATTCCCCACAGCGACTTCAAACCAGCCCTGGCCCAGTAACGCTGGCGAATATTGGATTGTGTGAAACAACCGCGGAATTAATGAACAGTACACAAAATGGTACATGTTATTGAACTGTATGAATATTGCTCTTCGTATATTAATTGGACACATGAAGGTGGAATATGTGAACCATTATTGATTTTAGAACAATGTTGAACTTTCATAAAGATGCAAACTTCCTTATTTCCTGTCTTTCCTTACACTGAGTATGTTTCTATTCATCATTTCAACCCATGTTCTCATTTGTCTGTCTAGCGTAAAACAAATATTACTCCCATCTCTAGAGTACGTCCTATTAGGTCAACAGCATTCAGTATACTGTATCTAGCGAGCTCTTAAGTCTGTACTGTGGTACCTCACGGGACAAATTATATTGTGATTACATTTATTCTTACCTTATATTTTATTTCCTTAACCAAAATCGACGGATCAATGACAGCTTTGAGTTTTAACTCTATATACTTTAAGTCCCCACACTGACATCCAAGATGAAATAACCTCTTGTTCGTATGTAATGACCCAGAAACTGACAATCAGTTAGTTGTTCAACCTCCATTGACTTCCCTGAAATACACATCTGTGCATCTTGAAATCAAGCAAAAATGTTATATGAGTCAAATCAAACTGTAATGAAAATTGACTAAGCATGATGCCAATGCCAATTTTTTGCATCAGTCTGAACAAAATTCATGTGGGGCCGCATCTAGACCACCGGCCATAAGTTTGCCCTAAAACATGACTTAGAATTGGCAAAGATGATAATTCAATAATAATTTACATTATCAAGATACTGTATGCTATATTGAAATGACTTAAATGAAATGTAACAATTTGATGAGTTATGAAAGTGTTTCTAACGTGTGTGGCTAAGAAATTACAGAACTAATGTGTTATTTTTATTTATTATTACATCTTGTCTACAGCCTAGCATGGGGGAAGGCATTGTTTGCATCGCTAATCCTTTCAGCCCCGCCCTTCCTGAGCACACCAGGTAACCCCCAGCCCACCGTTAGACACACGGGCATGTTCTGTAATGCCAGCTCGCACACCAGCTGAGTGGCACCAACAGGAAAGCCCCCTGTGGTGAGGTAGTCCACGGGTGGCCGTACCCACGTACCAACAGAATGCAGCTGCCCCACGGGCACAATGGTCCCCACATTACTGCATACATACAATTATATATGCTGTTTGTGCATATTTAGGCAAGAGCAACGCCAGCCATGTGAGTAGGCACTTTGGTTATTTCACATAAATATAGGGCCATGTTTGTCTTTTTTTATTTCTAATCTGCACATTTATGTGGTATACTTTGAACCTCAGACATTTCAAGAGATGATTGTTGACAGCAAACATTACACATTTAGTAAAAACCAAAAGCGTGGTGATCATATGAGACTGGAATCATAACATGATTAAAGGAATCACTCTCATAGCAATATGTGCCCGGATTACAAATATGTTTGGTTTGGAGCAATTATTCCACTACAGAAATGTGTCTGTGTGTGTGTGTTTGAGAGATTCATGGTTGCTTGAAGTTTGACTAAAAACAGTGCTGTCCCCAAAGCGCTCTGGTCCCAGTACTAAATCCATGTTCCAATCCATGAATTTTAAATAGAATTCAGTTTACTTTCAGGATATGTCTTGAAGTATCTTGGGAGACATTTAGCAACAAAAAAAAAAAGTAACTGCTGGTTAACATAAGCTTCAGGCTTTACAAATTGCTGGCATATGTATCTCTATTGCTGCAAGCAAATGCATCACCTCTCAGGAGTTAACAAGATTACTTGGCCTTTTTGTTACGTTATTACCATAATAATAAATAATACATTCACATGCATTATGCAGTATTGTAACACCTTATAACGACAACATTTTAATCAGTGCAACATTCAGACTTAAGCGGGACACTGAAAGGACGCATAGATGTGAATATACACACCTTGCCCTCCACCATATAAATAACATCTGCAGCACCCCATGCCCTATGCCCCCTCCATGCACCCAGGAGCGATGGAGGTTTCCCCCTGGCTGGTATGACCAACGCTGGTACTACAGCCATAGAGATGTGCTTTTCCATTGACAGCCATTACAAAGCATGCACTTCATTTGCACTCATGCAAAAAAAAAAATTATGCCATCACACTGAAGTGGAGAAAAGCCCTCTCCATCGCACACGCTTGCTGAGCAGGTTTCTTCATTGGTGTTTTAGTCTGAACACAACAGGTGTCCGGTATCTGGTCCTAGCTAGCTAGCTTGCTCGCTCGCTCGCTCGCTCGCTGGCAGGCTTGCTCTCACTAATGGACACACGCAGAGCAAGGATCTATAGGAGAGGAAAGCGACATCTGTTCCACCGTGTGAAAAGACGCCACCGATCACACGCAAATGCCACTTGCACGTGCGCGCTCACGCACACTTGCCGAGTGTCAGCGGAGGATAGCAACCTGCCGAGAACACACATAATTTATAAGCAAAAATCTAATCACATCTTCAAATGAGCTCCAATGGAACTCATTAAACGACTCCTTATGAAGGCCTGTGCAGACAATCCGAGAGGAAGAGAAGCGAGATGACGATATAATTGACAGACAGGCAGGCGGGGAGAGAGGCAGGTAGACAGTCAAATCAATCAAATGAAAGTAAGCAAAAGATTTGATAGGAAACTAAGGCAGTGGCGGCTCCTAGCTGTATATTTGCTACAGTTATTTTATGTTGTTGTTTACATCAAAGGGTTCATTCCGTACTAGTCAGATATGGGAGAAACGTGGATAAAAACTAACATAGTTACAGCTTAATGTGTGGTGGTGGTGTTTTTTTGTTTTTTTTGGTCTGTCAACGTACACAATGAATCACATGGTTTTGCTCTGTTAAAGGTTTTTATGCTTTTTTTTCCCCACATAAAACTGTCTCTCTCTCACACACACACACACACAAACAAATAGCTCTTGCATCCCCTCCATTCTCTTTGATGTGGAATCATGGGAAAGGTATTAAGTCATTTAAGAAAACTTCGGTTTGATGCCTTTGTTTTCCGTCTATAAATGGCTCTTTTCCTCTGGCTCTACTGCAGATAATGGGCGTGTGTGTGTGAGTGTGTGTACATGTATCATGGCAACCCGTGGCTGGAAGCAGGAACAGTGAGTTCTCAGACAGCAATTTAGCGTTTAATGTCACACCGGCCATCATTCATGCAGGGGTTTGATATGATTTGGACACCTCTAACCACGGAGCAGTTCCAGAATGTATCCTTGTGATTTTATTGAGTAATGAAGACAGTTTGCTTCCCCAGTGACAGTTAGGGCCTATAGAATGTTATGGCCTTAGTCTCTCGAAACACTGCAAAGTCTGCATATGTTTTGAAGAAACGTGTTTTTAAGGCATGTGATATCTGTGAAGGCACATTATGTCAGAACAGGCAGGCAAGCAATCTGCCTAAAAACCTGTGTTGATTCTTTCAAGCATTAATCATGATCATTTTAAAATGTGTTCATGGAATAGAGATATGCATTTAGTGCTACGGCTTATATTGGTGACTAACGGACTTCCAAAATTAGACTCAATTTCAGCATTTGTTTGGGAATATATAATCAACACCATTTTTTGTTTTGGCCGTTAATGTTAATATCTATGACATACATTTTCGGAATGATGCAGGTATGGCATTCTGAGAAGTAGAGACAAAATTCCTCATGTGAAAACATGTAGTCCAATCGTAAATCTTACCGTGTCAAAATTGACTTTGCTTCAGCAGCTCCTTGAGGTGATTTGGCTTGATGTCTGACTATCAGTCGATCTTGATCGATCGCGTGGCCCGACCAAATGTTGCCACCACCAATTAGTCAGTAGTTGTCCATTTCTTACCATACCTGCCAAAATTAACCTCAATCTAAGGAATAATGTTACGGTATTTCAAATTGATTTAACTGCTTTTTCCTCGTAACTAGGATTTCCTGTACAGTCATGTCTCTTGTTCCAAAACACTACACAGACTACAACAGGCATGAGCAGATGCCTGTGTTCACAGCACTGACCGGTAAACAGCACTACAAAACATGTCTTCCTATTTGGTGTAGCCCAGGGAAATGAAACACATAAGCGAAACTGACTACAAATGAAATTGTACTCCTCTCAGCATAAGTACTGCTGAATATCATTCGCCATAGGCAACCTACTGAAGCTGCTACGAAGGAGGCAGGATTAGTATTGTTCTTAAAGGTATAGTCAGCTATTGCAAGCTAACTGTAAGCTAATACACTTTGTGTTAAATTCACCAAATATCTTCTAACGTTTCACTATCTCACCGTTCTGTGTGCGTGTTGAAAAAATAATCTGTTTACACAGCGCTAGCTCTGTAAATAGGGACATATTGTAGCCATAGTGCTACACCTTGCTTCACAATGCATTTCAATGTGTGGGACAGCGCTGCAAAGGGATATTCTTTTGATTTGAGCTTGATTTGAGTTACCAAGCGTTCTCGAGAATGACTAACCTTTAAGTACCAAAACGGCACAACTCCAAACCTCATACGGTACTTAACATTTGAGGCCTTTTTAAATGCGTCTGAAGGAAAGTAAAGGGGGTTCTTCCACACACCACACCACATGTACTGCTAACAAGGCGTTTCCTTACCACGGATATAAGCAGAGCCCTGTTATGCCAAGGTGTGGACCAGTCAGGGGCATTTCTTAGCCCACTGTAATTTGAGGGATGTGTAATCAGCACAGGGAGTCAGGCGGTAAGCGACGGCATCGATCGTTCAGGATTGAAGAGTCAATCTTAATACGGGCCTTTCACGGGAGTGAAGCTGGCGTCGGGGGGGGCACCGGGGGTGCCCAGAGGCAGCAGGTGTGTTTAACGAGGATGGATGGACGCCAGGCCTCCTCCTCTGGTGCTCGTTTTGGAAGCAGCGGCGTCTTTAGTCAAAGACGTTGCGGTTAACAGATTTGTGATTTAGCTGTTGGGAATGTGTGTTTAGAAATAAGGCTTTAAAAGTAGGGAGTGCTGTGGCCCTGGCTGTGTGGAGTTGTTGAGTTTTCGTCCCTGTCCGTGCTAAAATACGTTCCTGTAGCATGCTTGGCGACACAAGACAATATTATTTTGTAGATGTAGAAAGTACAGGTTTGATTTAATCTGATACAATGCCATTTTATATGAAAACAGTTGATGTTAAAGGTAGGGTAAGAAAATATAAACCAATACACACTTTGTAAAATCAAATATCTCGGGCTAGCACAGTGTTCACACACAGACCTGGCTCAGTAAATGGGGAAAACAAAGAAAGTGATATTGTGCGACTTATTTTAGTATTGTGCCACACAATACTATTACAGCCATGGCGATGCATGTTCAATGTGGGAGAGATGAATTATTTGTTATGTGTTGAAAAACAATCTTCCTCTAGCATTGCTTACTCCACATTTAAGATGTTAAGAAGATTAATTTCATGAAGGTGGTCTGCAAATCTTCCTCTCCCATGAAGGGGAACTGCATGAACCTTCGTTACACCCTTGATTCCGTACTGTAGCACTCCTACCTTAAGCAACATCTCATTGACATTCAGCAGGACTGTTGTGTTTGCAGACCAGAATACTAGTGTTTTAATACATCCAGCAGGAAAGGGTTAGGCATCGTGCTTATGGATGCCTTAAAGGCAAACTGGGCATGGAGGAGGTTCAACCCACAACCTTTTCTATGCAGTACTCCTTAAGGCCTATTAATGCTTCTGCGCTACATACGGATGGGGCGTAACCAACGCGTCAGGCTACAGTGTAGCTACGTCAATCCTGGTATAATCATTAGATTAGCTGGAAAGAAACGTTTATATATGTCTTGCTTGAGCATTATTAACCAAGACTACAACTTTGCACATGACGGGGATTTCCCTATGGTATTTCCTTGTTGTTCAGGCAGCGAAAAACTGTATTTTATAATACTATTTTGTGTCTGCACAGATTGTTTCCTATGAGATATGTTGGTGTAACTAAGAGATTAGCTGGAGATAAATATTTGTATATGGTTATTTCCAAACATTTACACTAAATTTGTGTTCTACATTGTGCAGCTTCGCATAAATCGCATGTGCAGTCAACGTCAGGTCAGCGCGGCCGACAGACCAGCGCAGAAGTATAATATGCTAGCTGACGCCCTATGCTAGACGTACGCTTGACGCATATGCATAAAAGGGCCTTTATCCTTACTGGTATTATGTGTTCTCAAGTTAAAAAGCAGCTACAAGTTGAATGTTTGAACAAACGTATAATGCTGCAGAAAGATCCCCCCTCCATAAAACCTTATATAATAGAGAACCTATGAATAGCTTCTACTTCACTCAGAAGTGTACTGTACACTTAGTGTACTGTACACTTAGTTAGTTATAGAATGAAAGTGAAACAGGAGCTCGATATGACAGTGTAAAACGAAATCTTAGCTTTCTGCTACAGTGAGTATCCTGGATACTTCAGAAAGTCATAAATTCCAGATTGGGCCTTTTATGAATACTCTCTGCCTCAAGTGTCTACTGACAAATATTCATCTTGAAAGCCAAGGTGAGCATACTTCGGAAATAGCTACCTGTCGTGCTCAGCAGGACTACTTAGCTGGGAGATGGTTAAATAGTTTGGTTCTTCCATCGAGATGGTGAGTTCATACACCGCCGTGAAGCCTTTCATGCCTGAACACCCAAATTAGGAAAGAAATCGTCTTTTATTTATAGCAGCTCTTTGGTGTAAAGCAGAGATGCGTTCAGTTTGATTAGGTTTAATTGGAATGCAGAGGTTTAAGATGGGTATTGTTGGATGAGAACTGTTCCCTTATACAATGTTTGCTTGTGAGGCTGGTGCAGCAGTTGAAAGGCATTTGTAATGCCGTGCTACTGTTATATTTTTTATTTCTATTTTTATAGTTTTCTGCATGTTAGATATCTCTACGTAGCTTTGTTATTTCTCCAAGTCATCTTCACTTTTTTTTTCTTCCCCCACCTCTTTATTTCTGCACTGTACTAGGGGGCGGGGAAGAAGGGGTGATTAGCACACTTTAGTGGCGTGAGAGACACTCTGAGCCTTTGGGGGAAATAGTTCCCGCCATAATTTCTTTGTTAATTGCTTCTCTGGGGAAGTGTGAGGCGAAAGGATGCCTGGGGGGCAGCTTGTCTGCCACACTTACACACTGGCCTCCTTTTTGGAAAACACGCTGGGGGGGGGGGGGGGGGGGGGGGGGGGGGGGGGGGGGGGGGGGGGGGGGGGGGGGGGGGGGCGGGGGGGGGGGGG
>JAODUE010055362.1:0-17368 GCA_027564755.1 Amblyopsis hoosieri | reverse complement strand
ATATATATATATATATATATGTATACATATATAACAAGGTGCAGTGCTTTTTTAAACTAATTTCAGTCTTTATATTTATTCTAAGCAGTCACCATGGCCTACCTACAATTTAACAGATTTACCTGCAAACTGCCACACTTGTTTAGTTATTTTTCCAAACAAATTTCTCAGAATAAGTTTAACGTCCAATTTGGTGTCACAGCCTTTACGCATAAGGCTGGCTCTGTGAGAGGTAGTGTTTGTTGTCTTGTGCGGTGTGCACCACTTTGTCTGTGTTCCCATTTACAGAGCCAGGGCTGTGTACAGACAACAGGTAATTATTTCAGCAAGCACACAGACAGCTAGTGGATTGTGAGGAGACTTTTACTGAATTTGACAATAAAGTGTATTATCTTACAATCGTTTACTACACCTTTAAAATTTGTTTTGTTGTAGTTCATGTTATATCTGGTAAGTTCCATTTCAGACTGAGTTGTGGCCAAACCAACCTCTTCTAAATCCAAGATGAGCTTTTAACTCATGCATCAATTGCATTGTGTGTGACTAGATTTAGTTTTTTTTTTATCATTTGGAGAGCTTTGCATATTGATATATTATGCAGCAAAATACAATTATATGCATGTAAAAAAAATTGCAAAAGATTACAGGTCAACTTTATTCAAATATGGTAATTATTTAAATAAATTAATTGTGCAAGATACATTACATGTAAATAAATGTACATGTAAATGTTGTGTCAACCACCACCCCCAGCATATCTGGCATGTCTACTCATTATCATTAATATCACTTTTTTTAATTAAAAATAATTGTATAATTCATAGTTTCTAGTGATCTGGTATAGATTTCACGTGATCTTATTACAGTATGTAATAATCTGGTCAACCCAGATTATTTTGTCTCACACTAAGCAAGTGAGAATTGTAAGAAGGGCTCCTGCTGTTTAATGTAGTTAGGCACATCAGATGTTATTTTGATCTGCTGTGGTGGACATTGAGAGTATTCTAGACTAGATGTTCAAGCCTGGAAAGGAAAGACAATATTTTGTGAGATTTGGGTGAGAGAATTGAGCCATCCTACAGCCAGCAGCCAGGCTTTGCAAGTCTGTTACTGCCTAGGATGATATTTGAAGAGATTAACACACTAGCATTAGCTCTGATACAAGCGGAGGGTTGAATTTATGGAGATTTTGCTGGGCTATGCAGTGTACATGTGGTGCGTGTAGCGTTGAAATTATCCCGTTAAGATTGGAACCTGTCCAACTAAACTGGCTATGAATGCTTTATTTTTACCTTTTTGCTTTTTTATGTCAAGCTCATGCTAATATTTGAGCTCAATAATATCATGTTAAATGTATGTCTGGAAGCTGTTGGAAAACTAGTTTACAGTATTTCGTCTTAAATCCCCTCAAGGAGTTATGCTTGAGCATTTGAATATGGCCCCTGCCCCCATTTATGAAAAATATGCCCCAATGGAAAGATATGTGCATATTTGAGACCAAAAACTATAGAATGTCTGATCAGATATTTCAGTCTCACTTCAATTTTGTCAATAAGTATGTATTGTGATGTCATCAGATAATGACTGACGAAGTCGTGGACGTGATGGTGGTGGGTTCCTGTATGACTGACTTAGTAAGGTGAGGCAACTTCTCAACAATAACATATTATCATTATTATTATTATTATTATTATCATTATTATTATTATTATTATTACCCACTCGTTCATCAATCAGTACTGTGATTATTCTGTTTCTGACTTTGAAGGATTGCCACAGTTGTCTTTGTTACATTTTGCATAACATTCAAAGATAAATCTGAGTTCAGGAAGCTTGTGCTTCCTCAGGTAGCCTCAACAGGAAACAAGACATTAGGCAACTTTCATAACCAAATTTGGACCTGGACTTCCAGTTAACGTTATTGTTCTGGTTATGAACATATTTTTACATGCTGCTATTTCCATATGTGCTTGATTACCGTATTGTTAACTGCCATCACTGCTATTTCTTTATACACTTACATGGAAAATCTGGTGTACAGTATTGTCTTAAGAGTGTTTCCATCATGACGAGGAGAAAAACAAAAAACACTGTCCAGTCCTTTCCATTTAAAACAAGGGGAAGTGTATAAAATTAGAAATTCTCATTCCTTTGTCCTAAATGCCAAAATGTTACGCTAAAGGTTCCTTATAATAAAATCAGTTTTTTTGGCTATGTTGTAATTAGTGCTGTTGTCTAAATTGACCTGAAAGAGCTGGACTATTTTTTAAATCTGTCGAACATGTCCTTTAGCCCAAATTATGTCCTATGTCCTTATGTCCTTTAATTCAGGGAGGACCCTGAATTAAAGAATTATGAGATTTGGCCCCAGGTGTGTTACAATTTCTAGCCCGTTAAATCTCTCCCATTCTCTCAGTGTTCATCTTCATAAAAGTATCCATGAGTCTAACACTCTTGTTCACTGCCCTCCACTCTTATTACAAATCTATTTGAATTAGTTGTGCACTTTGTTAAAATCTAATAAATACTAAGAAACTGACACTGAACTGAACAATGACTCAGGGCCATTTAATGTAGTCTTTCATGCCAAACCTAAAATGAACTGTATCCAGAAATGGTCCATTGATCTGGTCATTGATGGGTATTGTGGCTGTTAACATCACACGTTAAACCACCTCAGTCTTTGGGGACTCATAGTGTTACGATAATTCTTTGTAATTACTATTTACTAAAATGTCAGAGTTACATCATCCTCACATGTGGTGGAGCCAAATATGATCCTTTCCCACACATTGTTAGTCATCGACGCCAGCACAATGAGTGAGTTAAAAACAATTTGTCACCATCGTTTACCTTAAAAATTGGGAATAACTATTGGGAATACAGTCTTTTAGGTGTGAGTTACATAATTTGAAAATCATTTTGTTATTGTTTCCTTATCTGAATTAATATTGGAGGGCACTATAGAGTGATTTTTGTTAAATTGCTTGTTTTGCTTTTTATTCTTCACATTTACTCAAAGAAATTATGCTGAAAAAACAGCAATGTTGCAAGAAATGCATACTTTTTTTGGAAGTTCAGTTAACAAGTCAGACATTCCAATTTTACCATCACTGAAATTACTGGAAGTAGGTCTACACAATTATCTAAAACATACATGGGTATGCGAATGCATACTGATAGCTTTTTGTAAGTTTTTTTTTACAGCTTTTGTTAAGAATATATTTGTGTTGCAATTGAAACTTACTTTCAACTTTGATGGGTGTAAGTTTAATGAATGAATGAATTAATGATTTAATTAATGAATTAATTAATACTGTTAATATACAAACAATGTTTTTGAATAAGGTGGGTTGACTTAATGCATTTTGGATGTAGATTGGAATATGGATAGGGAAGGATACATTAAATCCATTTCTGGTCCTTCAGAGTGATATGCATGGCTTTGAAGTCTGAAATCCAATTGTCCTGAAGAACCAATGTTTGGGTGGCTGTGCAACTGATTTGACAGACATCTGAACAAAGTTCTATCCTCATGAGTTTTGGCATGCAGTCAGACACACACATGAACGCACAAACACACAAACCGTTCGCACAGAACATACTCTAGCTGTCTCTATCTCTTAATTTATCTCTGTTGTTCAAACACAGAGCCACACATTTGTATCTTGTTGTTTATGCACACACTTTACATCAAATTGTATGATTGTAGGGTTATTTTTCTCTGACATATTTAGAGCAGTCAGAAGCCTGACAGTGCCCTCTACTGCCACAGCACCCGTTATTCAATTACTACTGTACATAATCAGATTAGACTAAGCAGTCACTTACACCTCGAACAATGTAAACATAAAAAAATGTTTACCATCAAGATATGCAAGACACAAGATTAAGGACATCAGCAAAGACAATCCATAATGATAAACAAGCACTGGTTATGGAGTGAGTTTGTGTTTGTACTATCTTCTCCCTTTAATTCTGTTCATACGGTCAGTCTAGTGGTTAGCACCAATTGTTTTAGAGAACCGACATCCTGACCATTGTTTAAAATTAAAAAACCGTTAAGATTAAATGGAAATTAATACATTAATATACAGGGTTACAGAGAGACATTAATACAAATGTCCCATATTACCAAGTAGATTTATTAGTATTTTGCTAATAGCTTTGGAAATATTTGGCATTTCTAATGTTTTGTACCATTAGAAGTAAAGTTATATAAATTAGCTTTTAAGCGGTCTGTGGAATGATGGAAAATTAGCCTAATCCGTATCCGATCACATAACCTTCAACCTCCATACCTATATTGACAAATAGGCTATGTTGAACTTTTGCCATACGTTTCATTGTGCAAACTCCCTTAATAAACCAATTACCTTTTACTGGTAAAATAGTATCACTTAAGGAGTCTTTGAAATTAAAAACACACAAAAGCCTTCCTGTAATATTAAGGTTATGTCTTGAAATGTATGCTATATTTATTTCATGCTGTATTTATTTATTTTTCAATGATCCTTGTCAGTGCTTGACTGAATAGCAGCTGTATGCATTTCAATAATGGAAGGAAAAACATAGGGTATTCTTGTGTTCCTCTGACAAGTAATGTTTATCTTTCTATGCCGTTTATATATTGCTAGAAAATCTCTATTTTAAGTAGTACAGTCACTACATTCAACAGTTCTGCCTGCTCACCTGAACATTTATCCTAACAGAAATGGTAGGGTAGAAAACAAACCTCAAAGGAACATATCAAGTCATCATTCATCATTGAACACCTGTTTCTGTGTAATTTTCTCGTGGGAGAAAACAGAGATTTTGCACAACTTTTTCTTTTTAATGCACACCCTAGACTGACAACAATAGCCAAGTCTCTTACTGGGCATGGGTCAGCGTGGGTGGGTTTACTTAAGAATTTGAAAATGCATTCATCTTATCTGTCAGTTAATAGGTTTGAGTTGGCTAATAGCCAAGTTGGATTCACAAGAGGGTGTGGAAGAATGCTGCAGTAGTGACACAGGTTGGCAAGAGCGTGCGTGCGCGCGCACACGTGTGTGACTACACTGCATGTCATAGCTTAATGTGTGTGCACTCCACAGTGTGTGTTTTCATGTTTTCCAAGGCTTTTAAAAACGTTTTTAGCTCTATTGACCATCAATCTCGTTAAGTTACCGGAAATCACACAAAGACTCCCTCTAGCACAAAACCACACACGCATACACTTACACACACAGAGAACATGGCAATAATAGGCTGAAAAACAAGTTCATGACAACAGCTTGCCACCCGCCAACAATTTGGCCAGGTGCCACACCACAGCATCCCGACCTACACTATAACACCGTCTGGAGCCTCTCGCCCAGTGTTACTCACCACCGACCCTACCACTGTGATTGGATCAGCCAATGGACAGCTCTCTCCGCGGGCAACCACCTGTGGCCTGCCAGCCCCCAAGGGGAGGGTTTGGAGGACCCAACCCCAATGAGTCAGGCAATACTTGCGTTGGCAGGGTTTAGTCGAGACAGCTCTGAGTTTCACTAGTCGCATCATCAGGCACCAGCACAGCCTTCAGTGGCTACAGTAAACAATACAATACAGCATGTGGCACTTTAGATCTCAGCAGTGATCAAGCGCTATGAGATGCGTTTATTTTCTGTGAACTAATGATAGAACTCGAGTGTGATGGCGAGTAAGCTGTTCAAAAGGAAAGTGCCTCAACATTTCTATTAAGACAAAGATTGACCATTGTCAACATTTAAAAAAATAGAAATACTACTGATGCTAAAATATGTTCGATAATTGGTTTATGTAAAATTGTCAGCTTGTTAGAATTTCACAGAAATTAACCCTTTATTCTCATCCAATAGAGTTAGTTAATGTGTATATGTGTGCTCATCGTAAGTATTCTTCTCTCAGTCAGGCACCGAGGTTACCTAGGGCTGGGGAGACTATCCATGGTCACAGGTTCTTCATTGGTTTTGGGGGCAAAGGGGCCAACCAGTGTATACAGGCTGCAAGACTCGGGGCCAAGGCGACCATGGTGTGCAAGGTATGAATCTGGGAACAAACGCACGCTGTCACAGCATGCCTTTTTGCACAGTATTAGTGAACACAAGCTTGGATGAATGTATTCACACAATGCAGTCTGTGTCTACCCAATTAGCCATTGGATATCCTTTATTGCTGCTTACAGTAAGTGAACAGTACTAAACCCACCAATTGACTTTTATTTAATTTTTAACGATCCACCTTCTCTCCACCACATCAGCTTTCCACAGCATACCTCATTTTCTCTTGATCAATACTGTACAGCATACATACATCCACCCACGCTCCCCTAGCTTCAAACAAGCCTATTCCCATACAATGCAACCCCATCTCTCAAATCAGTAGGCACAGAGTGGCCTTTCAACCTGAGCACCAAAGCAGTACAGCCCCACCTCTGTCAGAACAAAGAGGCCTAATCGATAACGGCCCAGTGCGGGAGGAGCTCTCTGGGCATGGGGAGAACCCAAAAATAGGCAGCCAGGCTTGTCGAACACTTGGAAGATGGAAGGCTGCTCTTCAAAGCGAGTGGGGCCAAGGAGCCACTGCAAGCCCAATCCAGCATCACAGGCTAGAGTGCCCGCGTTTTGGCACGTCTTTTGGAAAGCGTGGGTTCGAAAGCGGGCGCCTCAGGGCAAGGTGGGGACCCCTTTCCCGCACCCCCCTCCCCCACCCCCCTTTCCAACTAGTTTTAGATGTGGACATCCCTGTGCGGATGAAGGGAAGAGGGGAAGGGGAACAATATTGAGGAAGGGTTGGACATGAAGAGGCGTTAAGGCGGGGTCACTGTATCTTCAAGGCTTGGCGCAGCTGGTCGTGTGTGTGTGCGTGTGTGTATATGTATGCGTGCGTGCGTGCGTGCGTGTGTGTGTGTGTATGCGTGCATGCGTCTGCTGACTTTGTGTGTTTTTTCTTGAGCATTTGTGGTGGCGGCACAATGCCAGGATGCTGGTGGGGAACAGGAAAATCAAACCCAGCTGAGGTTTAAGTATACCACTCTTCAAAAGTTGCCGCTAACCAAGTCTGACCCCGTTTGACTCTTCTTTTCTTTTAATCGTATTTTTTATTTTTTTTTATTTTTTTGCGTTCTGTCTTTGTTAGGTTGGAAAAGACTTCTTTGGAGACAGCTACATCCAGAATTTTAAGAACAACGGTGTTCACACAGGTGAATTGTATTGTTTCTTTACTTTGTTTGTGTTTATATTGTATGTCAATTATGAGGAGGATCAGATGTTCTTTTCCTAAAAAAATAAACTTTTCCATTTCCACTGATTCAAGCTATTTGGTTTGTACTGTTTTATATTGGGGGGGGGGGAGTTATTCATGGAGTTAATTTTAAAGCTTGTACTAGAATCAGTTTTCAGTCTATTTTTAGGATCAAAATGTTCTTAGCAGTCTAAAATGCTAAAGGTAGTTTGTAGGCTGTGTATTGGCATACAACCTTACATAGTCATGCATGTGTGTTTATTGTGCATAGTGTAGGGGCACTGAACCATAATGTCTCTGACTAAACCCAGTCGAGAGGTTTCGCCCACATCGCCAAGTCAGTTGAAACTTAAGAAGATTGGCATTGCTATGAAAAGCATGCTATTATAGGCTTCATTGTTTAAATATCATGCCCACCCCTCTATATTCTCCTTGTCATTGTCTACATCCAGAGTTTGTGGGGCAGACCTCTGACACAGCCACAGGAGCTGCTTCCATTATTGTCAATGATGCAGGTAAACACGTTAGTTGCTAGCTGACTGACTGCTGAGATCCTAAAAGCCCCATTTAGTCATAGAATTACCTCAGGAAAATACACACACACACACACACACACACAAGAATGCATGCACACAAGCATACCGTTTCTTTTTATACTGTCACACACACACTGTACAATTGCACAGTTTATTGATTCTAATAACTACACACAGACACACACACACACGATAAAGACCACACACACAATATAAACGTCATTGGACATGCGTCCACATACTACATAGAGTACATTTGAACCATTTTACCTTGACATAAACAAGTTATAAATAGCAAAGTAATATATAAATATGACACAATAGCCTCATGCAACAATACTGGTTATTGAAGAAAATGGTTTATACAATTCTGACTTCAACTTGAAGTTTGAAGTATGTTTTACTATAGCCTAGTATATTTTTCATCTCTAAAGCCCAACGTTTAAATCCAAAAAAGAAATAAAGTCACTGTTCACTGCTTAAGTATAGCCTTGAGGAGTCCTATAAACGACATCAAGACTTGTTTGTGTGTCCTACCACCCGGCCAGGTGAGAACGCCATCGTGATTGTAGCCGGTGCCAACATGCTGCTGGGCAGCGAGGAGCTACAAGGGGCGCTGCCAGCCATCGTCCGTGCAAAGGTATTGATCTGCCAGCTTGAGATCAACTGCCAGGTGTCCTTACAGGCTCTCCGCATGGCGAAGGACAACAACGGTATGCACGTGTATCACTGTAGTTACCCTGCAGTAACTATGGGGACACCAGGGGATGCATTCATGGGTTTTTGAAGAGTCCAGGAGGGAGAAACCACTTAAAGGCAGGGTCAGTCATTCTGGAGAACGCTAGCTAACTTCGAGCTCAAATCAAAACAATATCCCTCTGCAGCGTCGCCTCACGCATTGAAACGCATTGTGAAGCAAAGTGTAGCACTACAGCTTTGGGTTTGTGAGCAATGTTTGCAACTTTGTTTATGTTGCTATTTACGGAGCCTGGGCTGTGTAGAAGTATCAGATTCTTTTTTCAACACGCACAGAGAACGGTAAGCGAGCGAAATGCGAATATGTTAAATTTGACCGAAGTCGAATATATATGATATTAGCATATCATTAGCTTACAATTGCTGACTATACCTTTAATGAAAATGTTCTGATACTGTATGTTTCTTTGGCCCTAGTGATGCACACACCAATTATCCCCTACTCTACCAGGCCCAAACTGCATTATGCTAGACTGCCATCCTCTTACACTTCACCTGTGGGGGATAAGCAAGGCAAACCATCATTAATGACATCCATATACCTATTATTAGAAGCCTTGCCTGTCACTTGACACGTTTGGGGAAGGCTCTCGGCCCTGTCGTCAGTCCTCGCTGTTAATCGCACGCCGAGCTGTGCCAGGACGAACAAGTCGCCACCAGAGCAGCAGTGCAGATGGGATGCCCAGATGGCGTCGCGGAGTGCCATCCTCTTCCACCGTCCGGCGGGATTACACTGTCTTGAGGCTTGGCATGTGGCGCTTAATAAGAGAGGGAGGCAGTGGAGACGATGTCTCAGCCAAGCCATGCCACCTCCATGTCGCAGCACACAGGCATTGCGTAAATGACGCGTGGCAGCACCCGGGCATTGCGTAAATGGCGCTTTCCAGGGAGCCTGGGTGTTAATGGGCTTGGCGGCGAAGATTTAATGATACCATGGGAGGGGGAGGTCACATGTAGAAGCGCCGCTTCTGATTACGATACCACGCACTTACGTCACACTTGCCTGCTGTTATATACTGTGTGCTGTATGTACAGTATCTGAACTTGACCAAATAACAAACTAATTGGGTCTTTCTTTCTTTGCTTTCTCTCGTGTGTTTCCTCTTCCTGCCTTCCTGTCTTTTCCCTGCTTCCTGCAAGGAGCATCTTTTATACAGCATCTCTCACTAGATACATTTAGAGCCTCTAAACTGCCATTCAGATGCTCAGCGGTGACTCATTATGTGTGTGTGTGTTTGTGCGTGCGCAGTGCATGTATCTGCGTATATACAGTGTGTGTGTGCACGTGAGTTTCCCCTTGCCAGAACAGCTGCGTACCTGACTTTTAACTGCATTATCCATCGCCCATCTGTGCAGCTATCTCAATGCATGTGCGATCAGACGCTGAACTTTGAACCAAAAGCACAGCACCGTGACACATACACACATTAGAGACATGACTCAGTTTGATTCGCACCACAGTGTTGCCACATCTGCCCCAACAGCTGTGCATGTGTGTGGCTGGCCTCTAGGGCCTATGACTGTGCATTTGAACGGTTTTATCTACACCTAGGCCAGGGAATGCAACACAAGGCATGGCTGTCACTCTTGCATCTGCATTAGACAGTGGACAAAATGGCTTGAAACGTGCAGAGGTTTTCTGATGTATATTGAAAAACATACATTACAATGTAGACCTTTGGAGGACAACTTACAGTGAAGGCAAATATTAGTATTATGGGTTAATTATTAATTTTGTTTGTGTTTTTGTACATACTGTCAGCATTTTGTTAGAAATGTTTGACATAACTTATTGAAAATGGCTCTGGCAACATTGGAAGATATGGAAGAAATTGTGGTAGAGGGGAAGTGAGCATTTAAAAAGTGAAAACGACAAATAAAAACATCTTAATCTAGTGTGTTTTCTGTAGGCAGTGATTTTATGTAAATGAACCATTGATCTGATTGGCTGCTGTATTGGGCAGTTGGACAGTGAAATCCAGCTCTAAGAAAAAAACTATTTTAGTTTAATTGAATGGGTATTTAAATAAAGGCAAGGCAAGGCAGCTTTATTAATTACACATTTCATACTTGGGCAATTCAAAGTGCAAATAACAAAAAGCAAAGAAAACAGTGTGAAAAGATATTAAAAATGAAACTTTTGAACAAAATACTATTGAATATACATGTCACAATAAAATATATTTTTTTTAAAGTGCAGCAAATTGCTTTACTCGGTTTATTGTTCAACGACGGCAAATTAAATCATATTGATGTAAAACCTGTATTATACAGCATACAAAGTGCTGTACATTAATTCAAAGGGAAGATGAGGAGAATTACTGTGTGATGGAAAGATGGAAAGAGCCGTGGCACCATCGAGAGCCTTCTCGCCTGTCTTGGAAACCTCAGTGATGTAAAGCGAGGTGTGATCCAATATTCAGAGAGAGAAAGAGATAGATGTCCCAGGCTTGCCTCACGCTGATCATTGTGTGACGTGGGTTTTGGCTCATCTGGGTGTGTGTGTGCGTGTGCATGTGTGCGTGCGTGTGTGTGTGTAGGTGTGTGTGTGTGTGTGTGTGTGTACAGTACGGGTCCGGACTTGTGTGAACATGTGCGCGCGTCTGTGACGTGTTCTTTCCAGTTCGGCTCATAAGCAGCCCAGCATCCACCTCAAAGCACCAGGTGGCCAAAGCCCTGAAAAAACCCACGCAGCTGTTCACTTGTGTGCCCACGCACATGTAAACACAGACACACACACATCCACTCACGCCCATTCTCTAAGCATCTATAGGGATAGACAGTTGCACCACAGGCGTACTGTATATGTCACCAACAGTAAAAGAAAGATATACTTGGCTAATACACACAGATACACCTAACACAAGGCTTTATTTGTACACATAAATTAGATTAGAATGAATCACTTTGTTGAGCTGGGCTTACCCTCGCACATACAAAGCACGGTATTAGAGGCCTACATCTCATGAATATGCATAAAATGGCGATATGGAATATGCACAGAGGATTACTTCTGACATGCTGGTTCTCTCTCTCTCTGTTACACACAGACGCGCGCGCGCACACACACACACACACACACACACACACACACACACACACACACACACACACACTCGCACATGCACTCACCGAGGGTCACAGCTCACCCACACAGTAATACACTTCACACATATAGAGATATGGACTTCACAGAATATTCCACACATAAACCCTGCACAATGCAACGCACACATTGACACATAAAGCAAACCAAGCCAGCTACTGTACATCACAATACATTGAGTGTTGTGAAGCTCTCTCCTGTGGCCTTTTTCTGTGCAGATATTTTTTTCCCGGTGAATGCTAATTTGATATTTAAAAGGGTAGCTTTTTATAGAAGCTTATTATCTTGAGGTTTGCCTGTAAGAGCAAACCTGCTAGCCTCTGTTCCACTTGAAAGTGTAATTAAGCTATGTAGGATGTAGGTCTGTAGCATATGTTGGGCAGCTATTACACCAATGGCTCCCTGCTGCAATATTAATTATAAGTATTAGTGTTTCATAATGTACAGTATTTTCCCCATATGCTTGGACACCAGTTGTGCTTGACATTGAAGTGTGAAATTTAATTTCGGTTTTAGAGGTGCATCTTTGGATTACTTCTTGCGAATTTCCCTTGGTTTCCTATTTATTCCAGTGCATACTTTTCAGTTTGTGTTCCATGTGTTCTATCTATTTACAGTGAAGACAATATTCAACCCAGCACCAGCTATGTCAAACCTGGATCCAGATTTCTACAGTGTCTCGGACGTGTTTTGCTGTAATGAGTCTGAGGTGATGACAAAAACACACATACACACACTACAACTGCATGTATTACTTTCAAATCACTTTTTCAGCATGGCTGCAGTATACACTCACACACTGCATAACACAGAAGAAGCTATTTGAGAATCCATGGCCAAATAACACTTCTCTAACAGTATATAAAATATAAGTCTGGGGTCATGACCCCTTGCACATCATTGAAGCCTGGAGACAAACTTAAGTTATGAAGCGGGGGTGGGGTGGTATTCTCAGCTCCCCGTTTTACGATAAGCGCTGGCGAAATCTTCAACGTCTTCTCCACCTGTCAGGTGATGACAGATGCGCGACATGGGCAGGGATAGATGGGAAACGTAGTTAAAAAAAAAAGAAAACAGGGCAGATGCGGCCTGTGACTCATTCACCTACAGCCTCCGGGGTGCAGGGGAGTTAGGTCTACCTCCAAGGTCCTGTTTGATGTGGCAAACGCGCTGGAGAGAGAGGCTGCAACCAGGTGCGTGGTGGAGGGGGTAGTTGGACAAGATGAAAGGGAGAGTTGGCGAAAGAGTAACACATAAATTCTTTATTGACAAAAGAGCAACACATTCTTGTTTTCCTTTCTCCTCTAATATGGCATGTCAGGTTATAGAGGTTATAGAGATACTGCCGTTATGCTATAAACTCATGTGTGTGCCAATATGCTGCCCATGCAATCTTTAATTTCCCTGGCGTATTGCAAAATGAACACGTACTGTACTAAGTCATTCTGTTGAAAGTGATCTCACGCACACATACAAGCACATACCCAGACACAGAAAGATGAGTCAACGTTCTCACACGCACAAGGAGGTAGATTGATCCTCAGTATTGACGTTGATGACTACGGAGACAGCAGGCCCAAAAAGACCCCCCATTGTCCGACAGCCATTGTTCACTATGACAAATCACACAGGCCGCGGAGGAGGGTTGTTACGTATTCAGAACAGAGCCCCTTCTGAGTGTGAAGTGTCAGTCGCATTGACCTCCCAGTGAGAGGTCAGCCAGCCCACGTCCGAGGCAGGTGTGTGTGTGTGTACGTCTGTGGACTGCATGGGCGTATGTGTGAGACAGGCAGAATTAGAGGGGAAATGCGTGTGGTCCCACTGTGTCCTGCACAGCCCAAGGGGTGGGCTTAAAGATGACAAAGTGCATGTACTCTTTGATCTGCAGCTCACATAGCATGCTGAAGTGCTTTATAGTAATGGGAATTATCTTTGATGGCCACCTGAGGACCTCTCACGCCAAACTCTGAAATGGAATCATTTTGTTTCTGTGTGAAAGACAAATTCATACTTTTCTGTATTTCGTATAGTATGTTAACTACTATAATCTCCTAAATGCAGAAGATTATAGAGTTAATTTACTATATGTTATATTCTTCATATTTAAAAAATATTGATAACATTCATTTGTTTGTTTAAATAATAATTCAACACTTTTCTGAACTCTTTCTTGTGATATTCTTCTTCTTTATCATGTGTGCCAGTTACTCCGGAGGGCATTCCATATTCATAGTAAGGAATGTATAAGGTTACATTATCCAAGCCACATCTTTGATATTCTGTGTTACAAATGGCCACTGGTATTGTATGGTAGTCTTTGGAATTGGAAATTCCCAGATTATATTTCTATGATTTAGTCTAGTGATTCCCTGTTTCTTTAAGATACAGTTGATCATAAAATACTGTATATATACATCTCGGGGGGAAAATAAGAGACTGTTTATTTGGTTTTGGTTTTATTTATAAAATTGTTTTAAAATGTCTGTAATTTAATATTTTTAACTGTGCAGTAGTCTCATAATTCTTCTCCAGAGCTGAAGTAAATGTATACTGTACAGTATATGAAGTATCTGTTACCTTCAATAGCTTATTGAACATGTAAATCACCTTACATTTTGTATACTGTATATGCTGCCTAAACATCTAAAAAGCATCCAGCTAATGTGAATTAAACAGTATAGTTGTAATGTTATGGTTTTCCCTAAAGGAATTATAAAATTTCTGTAGTATTCTTTCAAATAATTGAAAACAATAAATATAGAAATAATAATTTCTAACAAAAACGTCAGATACATATATGCCTATATAGATTTAGCATTCAGATAAATTGTGGTGTGGCTATGCAGGCAGAGGTATTGACTGGTTGCTCAGTGTCCACTGTGGAAGAGGCTCTTGAGGCAGGCCAGGAGTTACTGAGGAGGGGCTGTGGCTCTGTCATCATCACTTTGGGCCCCCTGGGCTGTGTGGTGGCCAAGGTCTCTGCCACTCATCATGTCCCCACCTCTGCTGTCAAGGCAGTGGATACCACGGTAAGCAAGTTTGTTGTTTTGTTTTTATATATTGTGACTTTTTTCATAATATTAAACATTATTTGTACCGTTAAAAGATTATATATTTTTGTACAATGTGTAAGATTTTATATGGTATATTACTTGTTTTACATAAATACATAAAACAGCTAAATAAATAGTAAAAAGTAAAAATTGTTATTCTTCAAATTGTGATATTTTGATAGACCTGGAAGATATTTTCCAGTAATAATATGTTCCTGCCTATCTGGTGATAACGTGTGGAATTAAATATTTTTCATATACCCTCCCTGTAATACATGCATGATAAATGACCATACCAGGAAGGAAAGTTGCAGGTTTCTATTGTAAAGAAAGATCCTCGGTTATTGTTTCACACCGAGAGTTACATTTACTTGGGGAAATTATATATGCTTGGGAATTCTAGGCACTCTCAGCTTTAATGGAGCTCAAGGGTTTAAAGCCAAACTGCAGTTTCATTGGGGTTGTGGTGACCTCTGGGGTTTCTCTTCCTGATTCTAATCTTTAAAGGAGGCCATCAAGCATCCCTCGACTCATTTCACAGTGAGGCTGCACGGTGTCGTCACAGAGTGCTTGATTGAAACCGTTGCATTTCCTCTCGCAAAGTGTTTTTCGTACACCGTGTACAGCTTGCATAATAACATAATACGTCATCCGTGAGAGGGCTGGGTCTAGACATTGTGTTTGATATGCTTTTGCACAATAGTTCTCTTATGTGTTGTTGTGGTGAGATTTACGGTAGCTGTTATTCCAGAAATCTAGTTTAGGCGGAGATCCTTTCCACAAAAATGGAAATATACACAGTTGTACAATTACCTATGATGTAAATTGTACCACTATTAAAGCCCCCCTAAAGGTGAAAAGGAGAAAAGTGAGAGATTCATTCTTAAGTTCAGCTTTTAAGGAACAAAGTGCTCCCCTTCTCGAACTGTGTGTGACCCCCCATGCACACTCACTCCTCTCCTCCTTCAGTGAAAGATTCACACAAGCACTTTGACTCTCTTCACTCTCTCTTCGCTCTATTCAATTCCCATACAGGAGAAAGAAGCACCCCTTCCCCCCTTTCAGTGATTCACCTCTTGGGCACGCACCAGTCAGCAAAAAGCTGTACAGCCGTGTTGCGGTCTGGCCCGCTCTGTGCCCCCATCCCCACTGAAACACACACACACACACACAGACAGACCAACTCTAGTCCTTCTGTTCTTTGATGGGCTCATAAATCCTGACGTGTTTAACTATTTTGGACACCCTAATCCCTCTTCCAGTAAGCCTTTTTTTGCTGGAGAGGGAGGGAAAAAAAAGATGTTATCAGGGTTGTTTCATGTTTTTCTGGCAGCTCTGGATACTAATGCATTTCAGTCCCCTGTTTCTTATCCCCACTCTTTGATTACGTTTTTCCATGGCGGTATACGTTTGTGTTTAGACTCTAGTTGTCCTGCAACAGGCTTTGCTTACTGTGGATCCAGTGACTGTTTAGTGTGGGCTAGTGTCTGTGACTTAATGCTGGATTTTAGGGCCGTGATATTTCAGTGTCAAGTCAACACAGTGACTCACGCGGTTTGATTTTCTGGTGCAGCTCCTGTACGGTGGGCACTCCTGCTTATAGCAACTCATGATTATGCAAACATGTCGATCTGGAGACTGGATGCATTTAGTCACTGTGACTTGATACAGTTCTGGTGAAATGCGTTAATTCTATTTGATTGATCTGCTATTGGTTATTGAGATATGTTGTGTTGTGATGATTTAAAATAATAATAATAATAATAATGTAAGTGTAAACACTGCTCCTCTATCTCCACATTTAACGTGCCACTACCACAGGGTGAGTCAGGGTCAGCTGTGAAGCCAGGACAAGGAAACCCACTGTGGCCATTATCCGCTCTCCTTGAGTAACCCCCCCCCCCTCGCCTCTCTCAATTCAGTTGTTTCTCTTTTGTCTCAAATTGAGTGCAGGCTTCCCTAGTTCAGATCAGAGACTTGGCTGTTTACGTCTGACTAGTTAGATTAGTCTGTGAAGTGCGCACGTGTGCACGTGCACTCCAACACTCGTGCACACGCGCGTGCACGCACACACACACACACACACACAATGCCTTAAGCCCTGTCGGGACTTGGGTGGCCTTGGTTTTCAGTGCACCGGGAGGTCCACTGTGTAGGGCAAAGGTAGACACTGCTGTCTGAAGCAGACATTGCTACTCTACTGTGGGTCCGGACAGTCAAATTATTCCCAGTCAGCTCATTATGAGTGGAGGAAGATGATAAGGACCTTCCTGGAAGTCCAAGGTAGGGGAAAAAAAAGCATTCCTTCTCCCTGTTAACCTTGGACCAGTGTGACACAACAGAAACAGCCTAATTGATTTCACATGCTGCAGCGACTGCTGTCTGTCCCCCCGCTAAGCCATATGGTGGACCAGTCCACTTTACCACCTTTCAGTTGCCAAGTCATGTTAATCACGATAACAGAGACCAACGGTGGAATCAAAGCTGTCTCCGAGCCATAATCGCTTCAATTAGTAGTGCTTTTGATCTTTGCATCATTGTCCCCTGATACTTCGGGAAGGAAGGGCGGGGGGGGGGGGGGGGGGGGGGGTTGGGAGGTTTATGGGTTGGTTGTCACAGAGCTTGTAACTCTTATACAACTGTTTAGAAATTGTAACAAAATAATTTGA
>JAODUE010055340.1:0-17369 GCA_027564755.1 Amblyopsis hoosieri | reverse complement strand
GTGTGTGTGTGTGTGTGTGTGTGTGTGTGTGTGTGTGTGTGTGTGTGTGTGTGTGTGTGTGTGCGTGCGTGCGCGTGACCGCCCGCACGTGTGAGAGACAGCTGTCAGTCCGTAAACACATTAGGAGCGCCACACCACATAATGACGATGCAGTTAACACCTCCACTTCCTGTTATTCATCCTTTAATCCCCACAGATGTAGGGGACTGAACAACTAGAATAACACTGCCTGTCAGCCATGCAGGCCAATAGGTGAATAGTGGGTTATACAGTTAGAGTAATAGTAGTATGTGCACACAAGAGAGTTGCAGCAGCAAACTATAAAACACAACGTGTCAAATCTAAATAATAATTAAATGTTATTTTAAACATTAGGAAATTAAATTACAAGGAAATACTGTGACCCGTTTAAACTAACCCCTAGGACACGTGTTCCCCGAGAATTACCTCCTTACACCGTTTGTGTATGCAAATGTTCACTGTGAACTCAAAGCAAACATAAAACAGTTTGAAAATGTTTGCAAACATTGTTTGAAAGCACCTCAGTATTGGTAATGTTCCAGAGATGTGTTTTAACTTAATCAATGACTAAAGATAATGTTTCATATTATATGTTGGTATGTTAACTTGATACAGCTAAGGATTCAACATAGTTGAATCTAATGTTAAACCATGTCAAATTACTTGCCGGCCCCTCATAAGTATGTGAACCTCCTGTTGAGAACCTCAAGAAGTTTCCTCCTCCATAATGTTTGTCCAGGGGACAAACTGTGGCCCTGTGCCTCCTTGTCTGGCAGGGACCGCCTGCTGTGAGGGGAGCTTGCCAGGGGGGCTGAGTGGAGCTAACACCTCCCCATCCAGGCTGACCTGATGATGTTACAGTTTTGTTACTTCTGTCCATTAAGATGGGTTTTTGTTGCCTGCCAAGATTCTTTCATTAAAACTGATATCACTGCATTTCTCACTGATTTTAGTCACAAGGAACATAGCGTGCAGTAAACCTGGACCGTTAAAAAATGATACGATAAAAATAAAAATAAACCTAAACTGTTAAGTAACAGTAACAGTTAAACTGTTAAGTAAATTAAATAAATACAAAAATTAAATACATAAAAAAAGAGCCTTGGTCTTATATACATGTATACTCCCCATTTTTGCAATACTATCTTGTTTCTTTCTTTGAATGCCCTTTTATCATATTACATTTTTTGTAAATGAAATGATTTTCTGCTCTTACACTACACTTTAGTTTGACAATTTAATGTTATATTGTTATAATGATTAAGCGTCTGCCAAATGCTCTAAATGTAAACATCTTCCGAACGTTTAGCACATCTCTAATAGTTCAGTAGGTCAATAGCAATCAGGCCTTCACACAGACACCTCTCGTTGTAACTGTTTTATGCTATGTACAATATGCCACTATATATAGTCCGGGCAGAGGGATGTGTACATCACAATGTGTGCCAATACCTACTGTCGTGTTCTCCACAATGTCACAGAAGACGTAGTATCCAGATTGTCTTCATGTGTTCCATCTGTTTTTACCATTTACAATACCTGTAACCCCTACCTGCTAACAGTGTGATAAATGGCTACATTGTAAATCTCCAGGAATTACATGATTTCAGTATCAGTTACCGTATTTACAAAATAGCTATATTGGCCATTTTATTTGATTGGAAGAATAGGTGAAAGGTGGTGTCAACATTTGAAATGTAGGCCTGAATGTAATGCAGTTGTTCTGAAACATCACAAGCATGAACCACTTACTGTATGTTAACTGTATTGAAGAAGTTGATTCAACTAAAATGTTTTCGCAGTTGAGAAAAACTTGCATGGCTTCTCCAAACACACCATAATATTCTTGATGTGTTTGGAGAGAGAGGGAGAGAGAGGTTAAGGAATGTGTGAAAATTAAGCCATTTGGCTGAATGTGTGAAGCACATCACACACCTATATAACACACATGCCATTCCACTGAGGAAAGACAAAAGAGAAGACATCCAAGCCTTAGGAGAAGAAAGACTGTCAAAGATTATCAGATTGTGGAGGAGAAGAGAGAAAGAAGAGAGACCGAATGCTGAGCGTGGAGATGTTACCTAGTTTGGCCCTGGGGCCACAGAGACTAGGAGACTGTTTCTACAGAGGTACGTGTTATAGTTTATTTGAATGGAGAAAAACATGAAAAATATTTAATCAGCAAAACATTTAGGTAAACCATTTCAATATTGGATTTAAAGGGCTACACACTCAAGACTAAATACGAATAATATTCAGCAACCTGTCGGCTAACTTTTTTAAATACATTTTTAATAATGTTTATTATAGTTCAACTAGGCCTATAGCTCAGAAGTCTGAGGTGTAGGCTAAGTAATACTGTTATTTGTATAGCCTAAAGTATTATGCATATATATTATAGCGTATATCCTATAATATAGAGATATAGAGATGTGGTGTATCTGTATGGAAATAAGATACATGATGATATGGTTGATGAACATGGACACACACACACACACTCACACTATACGCCTACACTGTAGCCTACAATAAATAAGGAGATAGATAGATAGATAGATAGATAGATAGATAGATATACAGACAGCCAGACAGACACCACTGGAGGCTATGCTAATCAGGTGTGTTTACCTGAAGAACGTGAAGCTCCGCCCCACATGGCCTTGTTCCCGCCTTCATGTGAAATGGGTGCAAGAGCCCCGCCCACCAGGCTGTTGGCACCGCCAGCTGTCGACACGCCCACCCAGAGACAGGAGGGCGTGAGGATGGAGCTGGAGAACGAGTCGCTATGGAAACAGTTTAGCTCCGTCGGCACGGAAATGATTATTACCAAGAAGGGCAGGTGAGTCCTCTTCACTGACCCGTGGATTAAACCCTATAATGGACTAATTAACATTAGTTAGGCTACTTACCTTAATTGTTACTTAACTTATTGTGCTCTCTCCACAGGAGGATGTTTCCAGGCTTGAGGGTTAAGGTTGCCGGTTTAAATCCCTCGGTGCGTTACATTCTGCTGTTAGACATTGTCCCTCTCGACAACTCCCGCTACCGCTTTCAAGGCGACCGCTGGCAACCAGTGGGTGCGGCTGAGGCGCGGCTCCCTGACCGCGTGTTCATCCATCCGGACTCTCCTGCGACTGGAGCGCATTGGGAGGATCGCACAATATCTTTCCACCACGCCAAACTGACCAACAACACTCTGGACACGCACGGACACGTGAGTCCACGGAAAACTTGTTTGAATTCCTAACATTGTAATATAGGAGTTTTCCCATTTTATTGAGGAGTAAAATAAGGAGCAACGCCGTTGTGTTGCGAACACACATAGTGTGTCAGCTAATGATTTTGAGTCGCTGTTGTGTACAGATCATCCTACACTCACTGCATCGCTACCAGCCCAGAATGCATGTGATTGAGGCTCGGGATGTTTTGCAGTGGGGGGGCGCTCAACATTCATTCATGTTTCCAGAGACCCAGTTCCTGACGGTCACTGCTTACCAGAACACCAAGGTAGGCCTACAGGACCACCTGGGAGGTGCTTTTGAGGGATAGTGTGTGTAGCAGTGATTAAGGTAGTCTCATTTTGGATGTGGTTGGTAGAAAGGTTTGGTGAGCGCTGTTTTAGGGAACATCTTGTGAATCACAGATCATCTCCATGAATGTATGGTGCTTTACATTGTTGCTCTGTTATCTCTATGACATCCTAATGCTGCCAAAAATAATAGGCCTACATTTGTCTACAAAGCTGGTCGCTGTCTCTACTTCTACCGTCTACTGTAGTATGCTTATGTGTGTCGGTTAGGAAGCGTCAGAGTCATGGCTTTAGATAAATGTCTTTTTTTTCCATTATATTCTAGATCACAGAACTTAAGATCAGCTCCAACCCATTCGCTAAGGGCTTCAGAGAGGCGGGCATGAACAGTAAAAAGTAATGCACGCACGAACACACACACAGACACCCCCCCCACACACACACACACACACAGACACCCCCCCAGCCCCCACGCACACACACACACAGACACCCCTCCCACACACACACACACACACACACACACAGACACCCCCCCAGCCCCCACGCACATACACACACACACACACACACACACACACACAGCAGCAGCAGCAGCAGCATAACATACAGTACTATACTAACGTGGTGATGTTTCCTGCAGACAAAGAGATGCCAGGCAGAAGAGGAAAATAAACCCTATGTCAGAGACGCTGGATATAGGTAAACAAAACAATATACATGCATGTGTGTACCTCCTGTCTCTCACCCTTATCACTAAAAATGATGCTGGTGTTATGGCAGAATATTACAATCCACCCCATCTCAACAGACACTAAATTGATCCTAAACTCAATAGCGTATATTAAATATAACATTAATATACATTTTGAATTTCGAACCTTACAATGAAATTACTCTTTAAAGCATCTTGCGATGAAAGGTTCTTTATGGCATCCCCCGACATTGTAGGATGTGTTTTTTAAACCTTCCTTTTTGAGCCGTTTATTTCCATATGTACGGTAAACATACATCAGATTTTTCTTGTGAGTGGGTTTATAGTATTTATAGTCAGCCACACACCAGTAGGGGACGTATTTACATGTTGCTAACTCTCTGCTCTGTGCCCGCAGGGAGCTGTGAGCTCCTGCTCCAGTCCTCCACCTCCTCTCCAGACCTTCTGGCCCTGGCCAGCCTCCCCCTGCTCCCCGACACCTCCTGTGATTACAGCACACCACCCCACCCTCAACCACAGGGAGCCCAGGAAGCCCAGGAAGCTCAAGGGCCTTTAGACCTCCCCCAGGCCTTCATCACCGCCCAGATCTGTGACATCACTGCCGATCTAGCCAATGGAATGCACAATGCACCTGGAAGTAACGTGGCAAATGCTTTGATTGACAGGTGGGTAGGTTGCCAAACTCTAGTGTAACCTATTGCAATATGGTATAACATGATGTAACCTATTGTCATCTGGTGTAATTGGGTGTAACCTAATGTAATAAGGTATAATCTAATCCAATGCAATTCTGTGTAATCTAATTCAGTGTAATTTTGTGTAATCTAATCCAGTGTAACCTGGTGTAATCTAATTCAGGGTAATCTGGTATAATCGAATCCAGTGTAACCTAGTGTAATCAAATCCAGTGTAATTTAGTGTAATCTAATCAATTGTAACCTAGTGTAATATAATCCAGTGTAACCTGGTATAATATAATGTAATCTGGTGTAATCTAATCAAGTGTAACCTAGTGTAATCTAATCAAGTGTAACCTAGTGTAATATAACCCAGTGTAACCTGGTGTAATCTAATCAAATGTAACCTAGTGTAATATAATCCAGTGTAATCTGGTATAATATAATGTAATCTGGTATAATCTAATGTAATATGGTGTAATCTAATCAAGTGTAATCTAGTGTAATCTAATCCAGTGTAACCTGGTATAATGTAATGCAATCTGGTGTAATGTATTCCAGTGCAATCTGGTGTAATATAATCCAGTGTAATATGGTGTAATATAATCCAGTGTAATCTGGTGTAATATAATCCAGTGTAATATGGTGTAATATAATATAGTGTAATATGGTATAATCTAATGTAATCTGGCGTAATGTTGATACATTACACATGTCGTTTGTCTGCAGGTCTGACGTCTCATGCTTCACCTCATCGTTCCCTGACCCTCCTCATCCTCAGCCTTCATCCTCCTTCCCCTCCCTGCCCCTCCCAGACTGCTCCTCCCCCCCCTCCTGCTCCTACCAGCCCTTGACTCCTCCTTCCTCCTGCTCCCCTTACTCCACGTCCCCAAGCCAGCCCGTCGCCTATGGCAACATCCCTTCCCCCCTCAATACTGTGTTCAACTTTCCAGACGTCTCGACGACCAGTCCTGACCCAGATCCATCCCAGCGTCCTTCCTGTGCTGCTATGGCGACCGCCAGCATCCGCACCTTCCCCCAGTTCCCCCCCCATTTCAGCCAGGCACCGCCCCTCCCCCCCACCTACCCTCCATGCACATCTTTCCAACCCCCTCCCCCCTCGTTCCAGCCCCCCGCCCCCCCCTCCTACTTGCCAGCTCTCTACCCCCACCTCAGCTCGTACCCCCCTCTCTGCCTGCTGCAGGAGCCCCTCCCCCTTCCACTCAGCCACCTGTACGTCCAGCCTGGCCACGCCCCTTCCCAGGGGTCCTACCTGGACAGAGTATACTAAGTCTACTAAAGGCCTCGATATACTTGCTTTTGTGAATTGCGTACACGTAGACAAGCGGCTGCATCGCAAAAGGAATTGTTCATATACATGCCTGCGTACCGTGAGTGTGCTTGGAGGATTTAAAATATATCCAGTATGGGGCAAATCAGGGCTGAATCATCCCTGGCTGAAACCAGAATATTTTCCTTGACTACCTCAGAATTTCCACAATAACCCACGTCAAAATGTGGAGCGGCATGGAGGATCGCAGGATACGTGCCTGATACGCATGGTAGCCATCTTGCGTATGCGTAGTTAAAAGCAAGTATATCGCGGGCTTAAGGTCAATAGCTCAAGGCATATTATCCCACAATGCTTTGTGAAATCTTATGAATCTCACAAATTTGCAATGGAATCTCTAATGTTTGCAAGGATTATCTCTTCAAGTGTGTGATTGGATTCAATATTTTACCAGGCGGATAGTTAAAAATAAATGTTTATTTAATTGTCACATTGGAAGGATAGAACTTCAGTATTTGTTTGAACTGAACCTTTTTAATAATAATAATTACATAATTTCTTTTAATGGCGCTTCTTGAGGTTTCAGAATTACATAGGTTTAGTTGAGGAGAAATAGTTTTAATGTGGGTGTGTATGTCTGTGTTTGCGTGTTTGTTTCCAAGGACTCGTATAGAATAGAAACAAAAAGATAAAGATACATTTGTAAATATTTGTGGAAATATTTCTATTGAAAATCTTTCCCATAATCATGTCTGCTGTGACTTATTACAAAATAAATGTAATAATAAAATATACTTTTCATATGTAAAGGTTTATTTCCTTAAATGAAAATATAACAAATCTACACATATTTGAGATTGAGTGTTTTTATGAAACTTTCCAGCAGAAGAAAATTTGCACATATTGTTTCATCCCACAGCCGCAATTTATAACGTTCTCTGTAAATAAAACCCTTTATGATTTCTATATGATAAATCCATATATGTGAAGAAATGTAGAGTTCTGCGTTGTTTCATACCCAGCCAAGCTAGTCTGATGCCAATGGTCAACTTGGTGTTTACTCTAAATTTTCAACAAGGTACTTATTAACTAGTCCGGCAAGAAAAAGATGATCAATTCACTGGTTCAGCAAGCTTCTACCAGTCTCCAGCCAGACACTCATGACCCAGGTAAGAACTGCATTCTGCGCATACAGAGTTTTAATCTAGTCACTCAGCTCAGATAATGCAAAGAGACAGATCTCGTTCTAGTATTAGTTTCGTAAGTCAGTTTCATGAGAACCTTATCAATTGCATTTGGACCAATAATTAACATAAGTGTGTGTTTATGTGTGCATGTGTGTTAACAGGTGGGTTTTTCGACACCTGCTTAACTCCAACTAATATAACACACACACACACACACACACACACCATCCCTTCCCTGTGAGGATGTTATCAACATTGTCACAGCCCTGGTTACATCAATTCCTGTCTCTGAGGCAGCTGTGCATAGCTGCACCCAGGGCTCTGGCATCTGAGCCTCGGAGCTCTGCTCTGTCCTTCGAGGACCCCAGGGCCTTCAGGGTTAAGTCGCTGGGAGAACTTGTCCGGGCACTGGGCATTTTCAGGCTGTGCTCTCTCCCAGTCCTGGTGGACCACTGTGCCGAGGTAAGACAGCTCTTAACCAGGCATCTGCTGCCTCATGACGGAAGCTCATCTGCCTTTAAAACACAACCTGAACCATATCTGCTGTGTGTTTCACCCCCTCCCCCGTACTCTCCCCCTAGTTGATGTCAGTAGCTCAGACTCTGTTAGGGAGGCGAGGCTTCTCGCTGCTCCTCCGACCGTCTGTCTACTCGCAGTTTGTAGCAGGAGAAACAGAAAAGGAGATCAGCACCTCCATGGAGAAGCTGTCTATCTTGGGTTTGAGGCCCATGCTGGCTGTCCCCATTGAGGAGAATTTGGGAGACAGTACTGGGTAACGCTCCATGGTCCACACCTTCTCCAGGGGCCCATATGGCCAGATAAGGGCCCTTGGACATTTAACAGGCTATGAGAAATGCTATAGGTTCACATGGTTCACTCCCCCACCCTTTATAGACTCCCACACTTTAATGGACAGATTTACTAAGCGTTATGAAGAGTGTTAAAGTGTTATTATGAGATATTAACTGTGTTGGAGTTATTAGGAGGTAAATATGACCGTCCGCTCCGACAGAGAACAGTGTTACGACGACAACATGATGACCATGCTGGAGTGTGTACGCATGTCTCACAGCAACGTTTGGAGTAAAGATCCCATGATGCAACTGAAGATCACAGCCCTGCTCAGCCCCGAGATCTGTGTAAGCCATGTGTGGGAAGAACTGATAAGGAACCATATTGACACGATGGCGTCACTGCAACTATAAGTGATTTAACACCACCAAATACAATACAGGCCATGTGTTTTCATAGCCAACATTATAGAAAATATGTTAAGAAGTGTAAATGCTAAACCCCATATGGGATAAATGTATTAATATTATGTTTTGGATATTATTTTGATATTGGTGTTGTTTTAAGACCTTCATCTTAAAGAGACCCTCAATAAGTGTTAAATAATATACATATTATTTAATTTGAGTATATACTGTATATATTTGACAGAATATCATCTGTAGTTCAAAGGGAATAATGACAAACCTCATCAGGGAACATTTCTAGACACCATGTAGGGGGCTTAGGTGGGTAACAGCTGTTGATATAATATTAACAAAGGTACAGTATGTGTGTTTATTACCCACAGATAAAAGTGACTTCCTTGCTCTCCCAGCAACCATATCCATTAGACTTGGTTGTCATGGCGATGGATGGAGAGGTGACAGCAGAAACAGATCATTGTGGTTATGGCTATGCTGTATTGTAAGTTATTTATACTTGTTACATCTAAATAATAATAATATTACTATGTCACTCTCTTTCAGCCAATACAATTTCCTGGTTTAAATGAGAGAGAGAACAACCACTTTGTGTGTGGCCTAAAGCGACTTGACCGCATCGCAAAGGTATGACAGTTATTGTCAGCGACCAATGGTATTGTATACATAATATATAACAAATATAAAAACAATGTTAAATGAATTGTGGCCCTTAGGCAAGTGTGCACAAGGTTCGAGTCCTGGTTGATGCCGAATACACCTACATGAACCCCGCCCTTTCCCTGGTTACCATGGCAATGATGAAGAAGTACAACCAAGATGGTGCTTGGATCTGGAACACGCATCAGTGTTACCTTAAGGTCTTAACCACATAGACATAGTTAACATGATTAGATCTGGACGTACTTATATACATACTGTACGTGTTTGTATATCTTTCTGTCTCAGGAGTCCAGCTCACTCCTACGAGAGGCTTTACGTCTTTCTGTCTGCAAGTCTTTCTGTTTGGGGGTCAAGCTGGTCCGGGGGGCCTACATGGACACAGAGAGGAAGCTGGCCAGAGAACGTGGCCACACAGATCCTATCCATGAGTGCTGGGAGGAGACCAACCACAGGTTTGATAAAAACAACATCCATACACATAGCCATAGGCGCTTGCATTAAAATGAAAGCATCAATTACAAGCAGCCAAGATATTGGCTAGTGGTTAGGCAAGTTGTACACTGGCTGAAAGACACTATAGGTTCAGTTCCTAAAACACCCAGCAGCCTACCTGTAAGCATCCTTGAGCAATGTGTATGTATTATATTTGAAATGTACAAAATACTCCCAGCTACAACAGCTCCCTGGATACCATGTTGGAAGTGATCTCCCAGAATCCCCAGGGGTACCGTATCATCGTCGCCACACACAACGAGGAATCTGTCAAACGTGCAGCACAAAGGTGGGACTAGAACCCGTAACCCTAGAGGGGTTTGTGACTTGTTGGACATAGAGCATAAACCCATAGCCACTGTGCCTTCATCTGCAGGATGGAGGAACTAGGGATTGACAAAGATGAAGGCTCTGTATCTTTTGGACAGCTATTGGGAATGTGTGACCATGTCTCCCTGACCCTGGGTACGCGCGCACACACACACACACACACACACACACACACATGCACACACGCACACAGTATCTCTGGTATAACATGTAATACCACCTCAGCCCAGCAGGGGTATTCGGTGTATAAGTCGGTCCCGTATGGCTCGGTGGCCGACACGCTGCCCTATCTGGTGCGCCGGGCGCAGGAGAACCGGGCGGTGCTGCAGGGCATTCGCAAGGAGCGGGACCTCCTCCGACTGGAGCTCCGCAGGAGACTCCGCCTTTGCCTGTGGGGGGGGCACTAGGAAGATACGCCCCTCCAGTCTCCCCTAGCAACACCTGGAACACATGGTCATGAGATAGTGTCACGATAAATGTCCCTCAACAGCAGGGAGTGCTGTGGTGTGGAATGTGAATTGACATTAACAATAAAGTTGTTTTCAAGTTGATGTGAAGATGGTTTCTCCTGCTGTCAGAGGGTGAAAGTAACCTATAATAATACATACAACTATTTGTACTTTTATCAATACCAAACCATAATTATAAACTATTTAGTTGTAAATGAACAAGCTAATAATTCATCTATTCCAAATACATCACATGAGCCTCAGTTAACCAGATGTGATGACTCAAAAGATTCTGTAGCAGATGGCGCAGGAGCAGTTACTATCTATAATAGTAACCAGCTGTGGTGCATTAAAGAACATCCAACTCCTTACATGTGTATATACAGACTAAAATGCCATGCGAAAGGCAGTTCAGTGATCCAAGACCACACAGACTATTATCAGCATTACAAATCATTCAATCTAATTAATAATAATCTACATTAGATCCTGTTAGTTTTACCCATACCACCAACTAATGAAAAAGTGGAGAAATTAGTAGCCTAAAACATAAAAAAATATATGAGCCGGAAGGCAAAGCTCTCAATCTACTGGGCAATTTTTGTTCCTACCCTCACCTATGGTCATGAAGGGTGGGTCATGACCGAAAGAACAAGATCACGGGTACAAGCTGCCGAAATGGGTTTTCTCAGGAGGGTGGCTGGCTTCTCCCTTAGAGATAGGGTGAGAAGCTTGGCTATCCGTGAGGAACAGGCTGGGGTACAGGCATCTGGTAAGGATGATCCCTGGGCACCTCCCTTAGGGCGGGACCCTGAGCAGAATTTCATTTGGGGGCCCCCCACCGCCTCTGTACCACCAATAATATTCACTCTTCACAGCCAAACTGTAAATGGAATGGTCGGGATCGCTTTATGATCTGGAACGTCACATTTCAGGGCAGCAGGGCACCCGCGTTAGCTCGTCCTCGATCAAACGCGAATGGTAAACCTGACTGACCTCCGGACTGTTTACGAGTAGAAGGACGATAAGGACTCAATAAGCGGCCAAAAGGCTAATGACCACCAAAATCAATTAATACTATTGACACAGCTTGTAGTCCATCTTTTTTCATAGGCACAGAACACTAACACACTGGGTCATAGAAATTCAGTTTCAGTCTATGGATGGTCTCCTGTACTGCAGCTACTCAACCGATCATCTGGCTGAAATGTTACTGTCTTCTTCTCTGGAGTTTCACGCTATTGGTGCATTGCCACTACCTACTGTGTAGAATGGCACGTATATGCTGCACATGCACATTTTAAAAAGGTTGGTCAGTCAGGGACTCAGTAAGCGACATCCGCTCATGTTAGCCGGCCCCGCTACACGAGGTCTGGCAAAAATACTATGAAATACTTTCTGTGAGACGCTTACTTGGGGCAGCCTCTGATTGGTTACCTGTTGTAACCAGACACAAAATGCACTTTGTTAATAAGGTCACGCTCCATAGGGAATGTTTGCAGTTGCCGCATCCTACTGGGCCTAGACCTCTGGCTAATCTTCAAAACTATTTTACTACCTTTACTACCTTTAACCAATCAGCGTTGCTACAATTGTTTGTATTGCTTCATCTAGCTCTACCACAATTTGGAATGGTTGACCTCAAGGCATAGCTTCAACGTCATTGCATTTAGCTACCCCCTGCTCGCTGATTGGCCCATCATCCAGGGTGGCTATGTGAACGCTGAAGTGATACATTTCCAGACTATAATCTCAGCAATAATTGATTTTAGAGCAATAGTCAGGTCACATGTGGATGTGGAAACACCAGATTTCTGCACAGAATGGACAATTGGTAGACTGTGAGGAAATATTCCTGAATTTGACAAAATGCATATTATCTTATCGCTTACCTTAACTGGTTGAATACTGTATGTGAGATTTATTAAGCAAAGAAAAGCTTTCGTGTGCGCTCAGATATTGTTCATTTAAAGATATAGTCAGCCGGACAAAAGGGACACAGAACAAAAAGATAATCTGATTCTGTCTTAGAAGGCCCTCCATACTTCATTATGGTTTGCTTGGCTGATTGGCTGAGCTCTCTGTAGCTCTCTGTTAAAATTACATTTATTATGTATTAATCTAATACATTTTTGTCAAAATCAGTAAATATTTACTCACGGTTTGCTATCTGTGTGTGCTGATAAAATAATCCAGTGTTTCTTCAGCCCTGGCTCTGTAAATAGTAACACAAACAAAGTGGTACAGACCGCACACAAGATATATCCTAATCGTTGCAATGTGTTTCCGACATGGTGGGCGTTGTTTCTGAGGGAGCACACTGTGGCATTGAAGGGAGAGGTGATTTTGTTTTGATCAAGCTCAAATATCAACAAGCTTTCTCCAGAATGACTGCCTATACCAACTGAGTCAGATTTCTGGTGAAGGGTTAGGCTAGGTAAAATATACTGATATGTGGAAATTTCATGCTCCATTGGGAAAGTATTTGTTTGTATTTTTAAAATGCAAAAATACAGTAGTTAATTTTGATACATTGCGTGTCTGCTGTATTTTGGGTTATTACAATTGGGGTATTTGGTATTTTATTTTAAAATACATTGTAATGTATTTGTGTCCATCTCTGGTCACAGTAGCCTACAGCAGATGGAGGAACAAAAAGGAGCAAGCAAACATGGCCAGAAAGGGAACACATTAGGCTACTAAACAGCGCACTTCACATCATGGGAAAGCATCCAACTGGGCTGTCAGGAATGCCAGAAACCAGAAAGAATATTGCAAAGCTAAGTGACTTGTTGTTGGAAATAGACCTAGAGCAGGGTTGCACACCCTGAAGGCTGACTCTGCGTGAGAAACGCCAGATGTGTGAGAGAGTTGGCAACACTGGCTGCCCTACAGGTAGCAGGAGTTGGGTAAAGGGGAATAGACTAGAGCCTAATCAAGATGGTAATTCCAATTTATAAGAAAAACGGGACTGATTAAAATAATAATGCATAGGTATAGGCTAATTAACGAACTGAGCCTGAAGGGGTGACAGCAATGCAAGTAATATCCTACATTGCCTGTGCCGGCTGACGTTTAGTCTTAGCCTCTCGTTCATTAGCACTGTGTCACATAAGCAACTCTGTGCTGAACATCTGATTTTTACATTTTTTTAAATTATTATTAGATCAAAATGTACATACAGGTGTGGCAATACATAAATACAATGCTACATCATAACAGTACAAACTGAGCATTATAAACCAACATACATTTTAAAAATGTAATTAAATTAAAGAAAGGAGAAATACAACTGTGCATTTAAATGTTATGGCTTCTCAAGGTTGTGAGTGTTCATTTCTAAAAGCTATATTGCCAATTTGCTTTTCATGTATGCAAGTGTAGAAAATGAATACAACAGTTCCTTGCGAAAGGCAAAAAAAAAAAAAAAAAATTACAAGAAAGCCATGTGGAGTTTTCAAAAATCTGACTTTGTGGATAAATAATTTGCAGAGTGTGACTAATACATCAATAATAAAATATATTTTCTTCCTTCAAATATTATATTTTTTCTGAAAAATTATATTTATATATTATATATTATTATATTGTTAGTTTGCAACCAAACATATCACCCCAAAATGTTTTACTGTAACTGCAATAAAAGAAAATATGATGAATTGTTTCTGTCACCAGCACAGAAAACGTGGTAAACGTGGTAAAATAGCATAGTGTCCCAGAGTTCAGCGTCATGTTCTTATTCTGAAATATAACCGATAATGGGATTGCATTAACTAAAAACGTTTAAATTGATCACAACAAAATGGTTTGATATTTCCAGCAAAAATCTTCAAAGATAATTAAATTGATATTTTGATCAAAACTGTGATAAATGGACAACATCCCCTTATCAATCCAATTCCCTAGAACATATAGTTATTTCTAAACAAACAGGATATATCTGATGTTCCAAAGCGGGCTGTGTGGTGTTACACCACACATCAAGTTTCCAGTAGAGCTAAATCTGTTGGTGGAAGGAGGAAAGCTTAGGTAGTTTATGTATATTAAAATACCAGCTCAATGGGAATACAGTACCAAAAACAATTGTTAAGAAGTTATTTTAACCATTGTTCTTAAAAGTTCCATTGATACAATCAAAATCAATAGTTTTCAACCCACCATTCACATAGTCTTTGACCATGTACTTCCTAATGTAGTGTGCTTTCTTTTTAAAAAATAAATGTGATTATTGGACTTTATGGCCTTGTTAAAGAAAGCCAAGCAGGAAAAACACACCTTGATACTGCCATAAGAGATGCCCCTACGCAACAAGGCATTAAGTTTAGAGTTAGACTTTTCCCCCCAATTAATAAAATTGTCAATCACAGAGACATCTTTGGAAATATGCATTTCCAGGTAGGCTACTTTACAGAAGTCTTAATGGGGATATTATAAGTGGCCACTAGAGGGCAATCGTGTATAGTAATTAATTCACAATGGTTTACATTTAATGGTAAGCTTTCGAGAAAATATAAATTACTTGATTAGCTTTAGGAATTTGTACTAAATCCATAAGGGAAGGTGTGATATCATCTGCCAGTTGAGTTGTAACAATTTGTTGACCACCAAACCTCTGTTGGATATATCCGAAATGTTTAACAAGAATAGCCATCATTTCTGCAGATGGTATAAGTAGGAAATGTGAGATTTGGGATCCGTGCCTCCTGGTAAGGAGACATAACCTTTGGTGTTTTTTGTAAAATTACTTCATAATCTCAATAAAGAGAACGACAAATCCAAATAATTCTAAAGCACGTAAAATAAAAGAATGCTCTGTCACATCAAATGCTTTGTAAAATAAACAAAAAACAAAGAAAAAAACAACCGTCGTCAACTAGAACTATTAAATACCAAATAAAATATATAACATGCGTAGGCTATGTTATTGTGGGCTATTATATGTATCCCCCCCTCCCAAAAAAACAGATTGTGTGTTATTAATCACCTGGGGTAATAATGTCTTAATACGATTAGTGAAACTATTTCGTTTTGTGATTGTTATACATTTCTTTATTTCAATTACAACTTGGGTAATGAAGTCATAGGATTTTGTCCATGTTTACATAGCCTGCCCTGCATGAAACAACATGGTAGGAAGTTAGAACGCACGGTGCGAAGTTGGCTAAGAAAGTGCGCTTTTATTTATAGTCCATGCAGCTGCCGTTCAACACCATGGAATTAATATGAGGATGCGAATATGTGGGAAAGTGGTTTCCTGGTCGTTTCCAGTAAATAGAAAAAGCACTTCCCATAATGCCTTTCGCCTAAACATGGCGAGCAGCAACACAAGCATGGCTGCATACATGGACCTGAATATTAAGTTCACCCCCAACGCAAACAAACTGAAGAGGTTGCTCGAGACAGCGGCGCAGCGTAAGACCATATTCATTAGTAGCATTTATTTATTTTGTTATTATTAGACTATTCCCAGCAAACACACAACGTTGTCACACCGTTTGCTGGGCGACCAACTAAGACACGACGATGTCACATCGTTTGAATCACCAAACTTGCACCGTTGTGGGCATGGAAACCACAACGTTGGCGAGTTATTTTAAATATCGTCTGCTGTGTGAGCACATTAGCGCACTACAGTACCGGTATGTAAAAGTGCTTTGATATTATAATGTAAAGTTAAAGTAGCGCAGCGTTTCTTTCAGCTGAGACGCTTTGGTTGCTATGAAACAGAATCTCCGTGGGAATTCATATGTTGCAAATAAATGCTAGTTTGTGTTATCAACAAATTATTTCATTTGTAATATCCTGTACATAATTTTTCGTGTTAGTATTCTTGTCAGGGGATATCATCTGCTTTGTTGCTGTCGTGTGCAACTTGCAAGAAGTTGGATGTGACGGTTGGTCAGAGTATTTGTCCCGCCCCTTCACCGCTGAGATTGGACGGCCGGGGAAACGGTGACAGTGATGGGCGCGGCGTTTCACCCAAAATTGACGCTCAGCGCCCGGCGTTAAGCCACGTGTCCACCAAAGCGTTTTTTTCTAATGCCAGCGTTATTTTTCAATTGATTCCAACAATTGATAACACAAACTAGCATTTATTTGCAACATATGAATTCCCACGGAGATTCTGTTTCATAGCAACCAAAGCCTCAGCAGAAAAAACGCTGCGCTTCCAAAAACGCTTCCTAGCGCTGTCAGTTGGGCTTTTTCAGCAGAGCGACCAGCATTTTCAGCAGCGGAAACATTTTCCGCCACGCTCCTGGTGTTTTTAGAAGCCTGGAAAAACGCGCCGCTCACATTGGAATCAATTGAAAAATAACGCTGGCGTGAGAAAAAAAGCTTTGGTGGACACGGGCCTTAAGTCTGTTTTCAGTTACTGTTGCTTTAAATTTAACAAACCACTGCCCATCCCGCCCCCGATTTCCACGTAGCTGTTGAGGTGAGGCTGACAGCTTTTGTTGACTGCTAGTACTCATACAACGACAAAACGCGGTTTGAACATAGTTGTATGGGTTTTGATTTTTAACCACATGGTAATATTCAGCAGTGTTTTCAAGATGTTAATATTGCGCATTAACTCTGCCTTGCCGTCCAGACTACAGTAAAGGACACAGGCGCCAGAATGTACTGCCCTACAAAGGCAAAATACCTTAACTCACCAGAGTGTAGAATTGAGAAAAATGACTTTAAAGTTATTGTGTTGTCCAGCCAAATGAGTTGCAGATAGAATATTGGAAATGTGGCAATTCTTTGTTTATTTATTGAAGTTATTTATCTACATAAAAATCTTGAGCTCAAACT
>JAODUE010055329.1:0-17370 GCA_027564755.1 Amblyopsis hoosieri | reverse complement strand
TTGTTGTCACATGAAAAGGTATGCTCACATATTTGCAAATATGTGAGGGGTGTACTCACTTTTGTGAGATACTGTGTGTGTCTTTTCCAACCTTCTGGACACACCAAGCGCTGTACAGGCTTGCCTCACATTCATACTCTTGGGATTGGGATGTTAGCCATGCAAGTTTGGTGGAGGGGGCATTATGGTGTGGGGATGTTTTTCAGGGGTGGGGCTTAACCCCTTAGTTCCAGTGAAAGGAACGGTTATTGCTTCAGCATACAAAGACATTTTGGACCATTTCATGCTCCCAACTTTGTGGAAACAGTTTGGGGATGACCCCTTCCTGCTCCAACATGACCAATGCACAAAGCAAGGTCCAAACAGACATGGATGAGCAAGTTTGGTGTGGAGGAACTTGATTGGCCTGCACAGAGTCCTGACCTCAACCCGACAGAACACCTTTGGGATGAATTAGAGCGGAGACTGCGAGCCAGGCCTTCTCGTCCAACATCTGTGCCTGACCTCACAAATGCGCTTTTAGACAAATGGTCAAAAATGCCAATGAATATACTCCTACATCTTGTGGACAGCCTTCCACAAGAGTTGAAGCTGTTATAGCTGCAAAGGGTGGGCCAACTCCATATTAAACCCTACGGATTAAGAATGTCATGTCATTAACCTTCATGTGCATGTAAAGGCAGGTGTCCCAAAACTTTTGGCAATATAGTGTATATCATTCAACCTGATGCACCTTGTTAAGAGTGGGTGTGTGTTGGTGTGCGTGAGAGTGACATTGCACAGCTAGAATAAATAAGTCAACAGTGGTTGTGGTGAAAGGGGTGATATGTTGTTAAGTAGCCTTTAATTGGCATCACACAGTTACCCTCTTACACTTTAACGACCTAACGACCAAATCTAAAAATGTACTATGAAAAATGCGTTTTCCATGAATTTTTAATGCCATAAAAGCTCAAGTTGAAAGATAAATGGCCGGTGATGTATGGCATGCTTCTGCTCAATTATTCTTTAAAAGAGTCCCTTGAAAGACAGAAAGGCTTAGTTTTCATCTTAAGGTCACATTCTGCAAGAAACCTTTTGTTAGCCATGATGCCTCATTTAGACAAGTTGTCCTGGGCACTATATAGCTAGCCTAGATTCTTCTACTAAGTACTTTAAATATGATAAATCTGCACTGTTCTACAGATCATTGGTTAAGATTTAGCCTTACTGATATTAATAATTGTATTGGAAAATGCCTTTAATGCATTATGGCCAACCCCCAACCCCCCACAAATGTATGACCCAGCTTAATGCTGGTTGGTGTCCATGAAGGCAGCTGTAAGGAAATAAGAGTTTGACTTTGAACTTGAGGGGGCAGAAGAACTGAGACAAATGTGTTATATTAACTTAGGAACCCCTTTTAGCAAACAGATTGGCTTAAACAATTGTTGAAAAGCTGATTCATTGCCCCGTCAGATCTGTCGGGAGTGGCTGAACATTGTTTATTACCCTATTTGCGTTAGCCATGGCAAACAGAAAAATAACCTTCAGTTGAGATTTTCTGTAGCGACAGTCATCTACTAGGCCCACCTGCTGTACTGCATGTGTTGGGCAAGTGGTAGTGTCGCAGAGCCAGCCTTAACTACATAAAGTCCGGAACGCAAAGCTGGCGTAACTAGGTCAAGATCCACCTACTTGACAGGAGAGGTATTTTGACTGACATGCACAATGACCCACTACGTAACACAAAGTTATGTAGTCGGACGTTAAACTTACGAGAAATTTGTTTCAAAACGTAACAACTCTGGCTGTTTTCAGTATATTCTATACAAGTAGACTACGGTTAGTGCTTAAAATAAATTGAACAATTGAAATTAGTGAATAAAACATCACTATCGTTGCACCGAAATTACAGATACAGACGTCTTGAGTGACAACGCTAACAGCCAATGAATATAAACTTGTGACGTAGCGCTAAAGGACAGAAGAGGCCGCAACTAGGCGAGGGGTAGAGAACAGTGCCAGGCTATGAGAGCTGTGTGGAAGGAGTAGATAAGAGTGCATTCCTTTCCACACGTCCCTATCCCTAGCATGCACGCAATTTTAACTGGTTAGAGTTTTTAAACATGCGCGCATAGGAATATAAAATCTCCAGGAGTTAAAACTAAAATAATGTTTTTTTGTAATGCAAATTAGAACTGCAAGGGAAATTCCAGACACAAACTGAAGAGTGTGCTTTCACACGAACGGTTTGAGTGAACAAAATGCTAAGGGAGTTAAAATAGGGGTGCTGATTGAAGGACTAAATGGAAAAAGAAAAGCTGAGCCTACAAACAGGTGATCTGGCTAGTCTCTTGCCATTAGGCCTCTTTTAGACGATTCTTCCACATTAAACATAATTTTACATAACGTGGCTGCTAGGCTTTAGTTGTGAGAACCAACATTTATTAGTTGTGATAACCTACATGCATCTTATACACCATGTGGTTGTTTGCTTTAGTTGTGAGAACCAACATGTATTAGTTGTGAGAACCATCATGTATCTTATACACCATGTGGTTGTTTGCGTTAGTGGTGAGAATTAACATTTATTAGTTGTGAGAACCAACATGCATCTTATACACCATGTGGTTGTTGGCTTTAGTTGTGAGACCTAACATACGTTATCATTTTACACAATGTGGCTGTTGGTTTTAGCAAGAATAATTTAATTTAATTCAAATTGTTTTCACCCATGTTTTAATATCGCAGTGACCTACTGTATACAGGCTAAATAAGTGGATTCCATTAATTGAGAATGTTTTATATTATTGGACTGACCAATGTTAGGTTTTGTTGCACTTTTACAGTTATAATTTCCTTTTTTATTTTAAATTATATCAATTTGTAAAGAGAATGGCAGAGTATTTATTTATTTTTTTAAGCAGATGCAATTTCTTATGCAGCGTCTCAGTGACATTTTGAAAATAGGAACGTCCAGATTTAGATTTCACTATTCAGACTAAATCTACTCCATCAAACCCAGTAGAGAAGAGTGATAACCATTATAACCCCATAACGCCCCCCTCCGCCAACCCGTTTCTCAAAAGACTAGAAGCCAAGTCAAACTAGAACAGAACATGTGACTCATGACACAATTTCAGAGGTGTAAATGATTTATTTACAAAAAAACTCAAATGTATAAACACAACGGCAATTTTAAAACATTTAATAGTGATAGTTCTATGAGGAAAAAACATGTACAATAACTGTACTGTGACTAATATTATTCCCATGATCTTGACACCACACTTATTTTTGTTTTACTAGATTAATAGGATACACACATGTTCTGCATTCAGCCTAAACTGTGTATCTTATTTGGGAAACATCATTGATCGTTACCAGAAAGCGGAATTAGAAAATTAGTCTCTCTGCAATGCCAGCAGCTATTACTGTATATTAGCAGGCAATATGGTGGTACCACCCACGCAGTTGGCGGCACCCATGATCATATAGGTTAAAGATTAGTTAATAAGATTGCTATAATTAAGCATTGGGGCGGCTAAAATTAGCGCACGCACACACACACATCCTAAAAAAGCAGCTATAGTCTCACACACCGTCGTCCAGACTGGATCGTTATGATGGTAATAACGCCCGTTTGATTTTAAAACTTTGCTATACATTGTAATGTCTTGAAACAACATTCATTTTTAGAGATTACTCTCGCAGCTGTCAAACCATGACACTGCCTTATGGTCATGGGTGCCCCTCGCCCCATAACAGCTTGAAACCTAGATGCCATGGTTTGACAGCTACAAGATTAGTCTAACAATTAATGTTTCAATACGTTTTACCTTGTATTTCCAAAAAATAATAAAATAAAAAATAAAAAAGGGAGAACAACTTCAAAAAAGGTGGAATCTGTAAATTAGCCTGTAGGAAAAAGAAAATGCGTATGCTCTGTAAAATGTTGGACATTGTTGTGGTATGCCACATTAAATATCATGACGACCGTTGACAGAAAACATGAACGTCTATTCAAAATAGTACAATAGTTCGACATCGTGTGCAACAATGACAGCTAATAGCTCTGCTGCATAAAGTACAGTATGTTTGTACAGTGACTCATCGCATCCATTCAGTCATAATTAGCAGCTTAATCCAATTTCAGGGTTGCAGAAAGATGCCATCCTAGATGAACATGGGTGCCACACAGGACAGGTGGTTTATTTGTACTGACCCCAAGGAAAATGGACACATCTTCATTGTATTTAGTTTACTGAGAATACACCTTAATTTATTTATTTATTTATTTTTACTAAAAAACTAGATAAAAGAAAAACTAAATGAGAAAAAAGGGGGGTAAAGTCAGCTATTGCAAGCTAATTGTATGCTAATACACCTTTTGTCAAATTCACATAAATATCTCCTCGCATTTCGCCATCATACCGTTCTCTGTGCGTGTTGATAAAAGAATCCGATACTTCCACACAGCCCTGGCTCCGTAAATAGGAACATAAACAAAGGGGCGAACACCGCTCGTATCAACAAAGGCGTAGCACTACGCTTTGAATAACTGACCCTGCCTTTAAGACGTTGACACCATCAGGACCAGGTCCAACGGTAGTAACGGGAGACCTGTTGGATCACAGGTGGTGCCACGACAGCCAAGTGGCAAATTATGCAAACGATCAATACGCTTAACTATTCCACACAGCAACCAACCAGCTACACAAGCAGACATTTCTTAAAAACTGCTAAATTGAAATCTGTGCTTGACACAGTTTGAGGAAATTTGAAAAGGATTCCATCTAGGCATACGCTGGTCATGTCTTAAGTTTTGCATTACACTTAATTGTATTAAGTATATGAACAGTATTGTGTAGTGTCTTAATACAATTAAGTGTAATGCAAAACTTAAGTATATTTTAACAGCATTAAGTGTAGTATTTAAGGGTAATGGAGTCACATAACTTACCCTAGCATCAGAGAGCCATTTTAAATAAAGACAATAGGAGCAAATGCATATTTGATAGATATTATTTGTAACTAAAAGTGGATGTGAAGCATTGTACTGTACTGTACTTTGTCTATATGGTTAATGGCCCCACACATTGGAAACGCACTGCGAAGGCCAGGATATCATCGTCGTGTGCGGCCTGCACCACTTTGTGTTCCCAATAAATTACAGAGCCAGGACTGTAGACGTACCGGATTGTTTTATCAGAACAGAACGGTAAGATAACGGGCCTTGAGGAGATGTTTGGTGAATTTGACAATGTGCTTATTAGAGCTTTGAGAAAGGGCAATCCTCAAGTGACTTCAGCTACGTAAAAGCGTACCTCTTCAGAATCCACCTTGGGACCCCAGCCGCTAATCTCCCTACCCTTTAACACTCCACTAACAAAAGCTCCCTTAACGTCTATCATTTAATAAGACGTTTTAATTTTAATTTGTTCTGGCACTTTGTTGGTACTACTCTACATCTTTTAGCAAGTAAGGTAAAGGTGCTTTTATTGTCACATACATGTTGCGAAATACATCTTCTGCATTTAACCCATCCCTCAAGGGAGCAGTGGGCAGCCGTTGTGCAGCGCCTGGGGACCAACTCCAGATTGGAGCCACTGGTCCCTGGTTACTGGTCACATGGCACTGACTGGAGATAGTTAACCCAACATGTTTTTTTAGATGGTGCGCCGGTTAACCCGCACTGACGCAGACATGGGGAGAGAACATGCAAACTCCACACAGAAAGGCCGGGACGACAGGGGTTCGAACTCGGGACCAGTGCTGCCCACTGGGCCACCGTGTTGTAAGTATTTCCTAGTATATTAGATATATGTTGTAACATGCTGTTGTCATTAGGCCTAATGACTGTTGCTACGACAACTGGTTTATGATCTCTTCTACCGTTCTGTAAGTTGCTTTGGATAAAAGGCGTCTGCTAAATACTCAAAACTCTTAAGAGTGCATGCCCCGCTCTCTTCTCTCTACTTGTTCCCCAAACAGCTCTCCTTGGTTTACATATGGACTGGATGGACCCATAGAACTATATGGGCCGCATTTATACAGCGCTTTTCCAACCTTCTGGCCACTCACAGCGCTGTACAGTATTGCCTCACACACACTTTAACACAGATTGTGATGGCTGCCGTGCAAGGCGCCATCTGACCACCAGGGGCAGGTAGGTGTCTCGATCAGGGACACCTCAACCCTGGAGCAGGTAGGTGTCTCGATCAGGGACACCTCAACACCGGAGCAGGTAGGTGTCTCGATCAGGGACACCTCAACCCTGGAGCAGGTAGGTGTCTCGCTCAGGGACACCTCAACACCGGAGCAGGTAGGTGTCTCGCTCAGGGACACCTCAACACCGGAGCAGGTAGGTGTCTCGATCAGGGACACCTCAGTTAAAACCTTAGTGCAACGTTTCCCCCCCCCCCCCCCCAACAGTGGTCTTGGAGGTCCACTGCCCTGAATATTTTAAGTCTCTCTGCTCCAACAAACATGGGGGTGGGGGGTGTATTCCATTGAGCCAGATAAAGGAAAATACATTTCAGACTTTACCTTCTGTTGGAGAGCTAATTTAGCGCATTTATTTTTTCTGAAGAACATATTGCCAATAAATAATTAATTAATATAACTACTATTTGGAGTATGGTACTGTTCTGAAATTTGAAATAATTAAGACCTTCTGAGGGGGGTTGATTGCTTTAAGATATTTAACCTGTGGTTTAGTTTCTAAATCTAAAGTATTGGAACAAGCAACATGTAGGAAAAACCATGTGAGAATGAATGCTGACTTGAAAACTATCCCTGCGTTCAGGACGGTGGAGCGTTCACTGCAAGTTCAACGAACGCGAACGGCAGTGGACTGAACAGCAGGGAGGAGTTCGGCTGTCCATATAGGCTGTGGGTTGAACAACGCTCACATGGCTGACAACAACAAAGCCATAGTTTGTGTTTTACTGCTGAAGATTGTTGTGTTTCAGCTGTACAGATGCACAAGATGATGGTAGAACCAGCATTGCACAGTCCCTGCTCAGTATGGTGAAAAGACCTCTGCTCTCATTGTCTTTTTGTTGACATACTGTCAGTGATCAATGAATGTTCAACAATCATCCAATCAGGGCTTTTGAACTACCTTGTCTGAGCCTGGCATGAATAAGCACCATTTTTTTACCTGAAATACTTTAGTGGAACATATTAAGCCTCAACTGTAAGGTCACATTTATTCAAGCTAGTCTTGCTTCTAGGAAAACTGCTATTCAATTTAATTGTTGTTGTTGTTGTTGTTAGAAGCCTGAGAAAGCCATTCTTGTGCATGGTCCAGCAGGACACTAACAGCTTTTCCCCCACAAAATGTCAGACTCATTAATAGAATGTACACCCACCAATGAATATGCCCACAACACACCCTCGAACCCCCATCATGTATGTTCTTATTGTTTTTATTCAAACACTTGCACTTAGGGAACAGCAATTTTGTATTTTTGCGTATGCAAATACATGAAGAAATGACAAAGAAATCTTGAACCTTTGTAACGACCATTTCATTTGAATCAGGCGTGTTGGAGCAGGGAGACATCTAAAACATGCAGTGCCAGGATTGAAAATGTTCTGTTCTAGTGAGCTGAGGCAAAATAAAAGTGCTGTTCTCTGGCCAATAGAACACAATCACAAAATGTACCTTTATCAGGCTACCTCAAATGAAACATGGCGCACGCACGCACGCACGCACGCACGCACGCAGGTCTGTGATTACTGTGCAGTCTTCAACACTTGCTTTGGCTCCTCTTTTTGTCAAAGCTCAAGTTGTCCTTTTGATCTATTCCACCCCTTCGCTCCATGGCACGCATCGAAAACAAGTTGCAGAGGGGCGGACACATGCACGGGCTATCTGCCATGGAAACACAACGTGTGAACGAGCAAGCAAACTCCTAAGTTTGATTGCCACGCTAGCCATTCGCAGTGAACGCAGTATCCTTTCCTTCCCTGACAGATAATGGCTGTCATTCATCAGCAGCACCTCGCGACCATGCGCTCCATCGATTCTTATCCAAAAGGAAAGGCAGGGCCACGGGTCGGCTGTGGCCGATCAATCTCGGAGACAGAAGATGTCAGAGGCTGCAAGAAGCTGAATAACAAAACAGGGTACCAATACAGAGATAGAAACTAATAATCAGACCCCCACCCACCCACAGCAATCTATAAACAGGAAACAGAGCTCCCAGTTTGGGATGGTAATGATATGCCCATAGTAATGATATGCGCAGACGGTGGGAAATGTTCGAACGCCACAAAACCCAGAAAAAAAAATATATAACTAGACAGTTGCGTAATATGGGAAAGTATCCCCTCTATCCTCAGAATGTAATACTTTGCTTGCTAGTTGCTTAGCAACAACAACCCGTATGGCATATATAAACGTGCGCGCCTGATAGTGCATTTCTGACCTTTCCCCCCCCACTGGGAACGGGAGGGGTCGAAGATCCTCCTGAAGAAACGAGCGAGGGCACAAGGGTTCACGATGGACAGAAGGTACGAGAGAGCCAAATGTGACGGTAGAAAGTGAGGTGAAGAGACAGTTCACGGGGTTTCTCTTTTGTGCGTGCTGAATAGAAGCCCCCCATCTGCACCAATGTAGCCGATACAGGTTAAAAAGCGCTTACACCCCCGGCAGATATTGTGCAATAGCACAGCAACTCCAATGGGAAAACATGAACTCTGGACATTGCAGGTGGGAGAACGCAAATCTCATTCCAGTCTGGACCCCAGGATGAGTCACGGCCACAATTCTGAGCCTCTTCGACTATCCTCAAAAACCACAGTCGCAGTGTGTGTGTTCTGATAGAATTAGCACGACCTGTAAAACACTGGCCCGGTTGTTTGCCACTCAACACGGCCCGTATGTTGTTCCCCTGCTTAAGGTGAATGTCTGGCATTGGGTCAAATGGAGAACCCAAACGAAACATTGGCTATTTATTTTGTTTGCTTCATTAGGTGGGTATTATCATTGTGTGCGATATTATATTCACGGACACTTTATTAAACATATATGTTTAATGGAAAATCTAAATAGAATTAATGAGCCTATATAAAGCGTTACAAAAGACATTTCAAAGTATTGTGCATAATGAGTACAATTGAAACACACACACACTGGTGGTAGCAAAAGTATGCCATTACACATCCAACTATGTCTGACCCGAGGGCAAGCAGCTGGCAGCCTTGGTGGGTGCCCTCCTCCAAGCGGTGGCCGGGAAAGGGCTATTCCTGACTGTTGGAAGCCCATCAAACAGCAGTGGGAGGGCTGCGCACTTCATTGTATTGCTGTGAGGGTCCAATTATTTCTTCTTTAGACTAACCCAACTAAAACGGAATATCACCAGCGCTACACAGTACATCCTCGAATCCCGATAACTGAGGTAGTAACACAGGACAGATAGGTTAGACAAATGAGCTCAGAAGGAGCTTTCTTTGTTTTAAGTTACAATTCCACAACCCCGTTATTTAACAATATACAGATGAACACATTAGCTAAAGCTACCATTCATTGGCTTGAAAACCTATTGGAAATATTAAAGCAGTGAGAGGTTAGCAGGGAAGCAATATTACCATAGATTGGCCCACTATTCTTCTAATTAAAATAATGGCTTATGTGAAGATACTTTGTGTCATTATTATGCAAATTAAGTCAACCCCACATACTGCAATTAAATAATTGAACTGAGAGGAAAAAATATGTAGTTTTCAAATATTTCATATATAAAAAATAAAAAATAAAAATGGTTTGCTTGCTTGCAAATACGTTTATTACTTTTTATCCAAAAAGTCCAGCCCAAAAGCAAGCAAAATGTGTTTGCCAAGAACTATTTGTAAACAATATCATTGGATTTGCGCCGTGCAACCTCCCCATTTGATTAAATACATTAATAGAATCTAACTTTCTCAGTCATGGTCCTACCACTGCCCTGCATGTAGATGTATCCTTGCTCCAACACACCAGATTCAAATAAATAGGTCTTTAGTAGGCTTCTGTAGAGATGTATAACGACCAATTAATTTGAGTCAGGTGTAATACAGATTTGATTGCATTGTCGACAGTTTTGCTCATATACACGTTTGATTCCATGATCAAACACAAATGTGTGTGCGCAGCAGATGTACTCCAAATATATTTCCCCGCGGTATGTTAACCTGACAAGAATTGTACGATTTAAGCTACCTGATAATTTATGGAGCAAAACTTTGCTACAAGCCAAATAGGCTAGTATGCTACCTGCCAACAGGTGTTCATTCATCTCATTAACATCTTATGATACAGCGCCTAGTCTAGGATAGTTCATAGGCTACTTGTTATATGCTAAAATAATAATAACCCTTGCATTACAATTGTGTGTGTATATAAATATATAATATTTGAATCTAAATAAACATTTGAATCGTGCTTTTCAAGTGTCTTTATTTTTTTTTTTTTATGAAATTGTGTGTGAACGTTATTGTTAAATGCTGTAAAATGGTATGACAACCTACCTTCTTTTTGGCGTTACAGTGGCAGCACACTCTCCACAAGTATTTGAGAGTTCTCCATAGAAGAATTATAAAGAGACCCCCAAAGAAAGTAACCATGGATGAAGCAAGGAAAGCCCACCACATTCGCTGGCCGCTGCTATCACAGGGCACATCTGGTGAATAGGGAATAATCACATTCATCTTGGAAATGTCAATGGACGAGTCCGGGAACTTGTTTTTCACCATTGTCGGTTCCTACTAATTGACGATGCCCAGAAATTGTTTGCCGACCAAAATAACTAGGATTTTGGTTGTTTGGGGAGCACTTGCCAGCGCCCCCTGGACAACCGCTCAGCCATGTTGTCAAGCTTCTTTCACTCCTCGGTGTTATCAGTCTTTATCAACCGTACACTTGGCGATATCGAGCAAAATCTAAATCACTTACAATTCGAATAGGCTATTGAATTGTGAGCGTACAATGGTGACGCTCCATCACGACTGATGAAACGAGCATTAATATTTGGATGCAAAATATTCCTGGGAACTCCCGAACAATTCTCCCAACCGCAACAGGGGTTGTTGTAGTTGAAGATGTATTTCCATGGAAGGCAACTCGACAAATGTTCAAAAGACGTGTTGTCCTCTGATCTGTTGCTGACGGCGTCGATAGCCTATTGCTTTCATTGAACGCACGCACCTTGTTGACAGCTCTGCTTAGGAAGGTCCGTCACTGAAGGCATACAGTCCGCAATTGAATGGCAAACTCCACACGTACGGTCGCTGTCCGATTGTTGTATTAATGACGTCAAGTCCTGAATGTTGCTCACTGGGATTTGATTGTAGGCTTGTCTCCGACTCCTAGCTAGCTTCCCCAGCGGATGGTAGTGGCGGTGGGCGTCACGTCTGGTCTGTTTAGAAGATGGCATCGCAGATTTACAGGTACCGTACATGGGTGGAGCCATCAATTCCAGACTGACTCGAACATGTTTCTTTTTCCATGGTCCTCTGGTCATTCCTAGTGGACGCCGTTTTATAGTGATAACTTCCAAATTACGTTACATTTATTTTTTATTTGGACGTGTGTTTTTAATATTCCTATGTACAGGTTTTTTAATTAATAGGCGACTGGATTGTTTTCTTCCATTAATGCTTCCACTAGAATAGATGGAGAAAATACAATAAGTCTACATCCTATTAGTAAGTCGATGCGGCTTCATGATACAACCTGCAATAATAAATAAAACTTGTTGATCATAGCCTACAGTTAGGCTATTATTAAAGTCGTATTTAATTCTGACATCTGTGGAAATAATCTGCAGTCTGAAGTCTGATCAAAGTAATTTACACCCCCTAGTGGCTATAAAGTGCCATCACAAGTAACAGTACTTGACATGTTTTAATACGAACTGAATTGTTTAAATATTTACTCTTAACATTATTGCCAGAATTTCAGTTCCTCTAGAAACCTATTTCTAGAAACCTCTAGAAATATTTATAATTTATTTAAATAAATAAATGAAACTGCATTGAAAAGATCAAATACTGGAATATATTCATCCAGGCCATGCAATAAAGTCTATGTTCACTAAAACAACTATGCTGCTAATATAATCAACTCACGTGAATCACTTATTTTTTTCCCCTTTTAATATTTGATACAAATATTAAACTTCATTCAAAAGCAAAGTTGTTTTGGATTTCATCAGACTTAAAAAAAAAATGAAATGTTGACAGTGATTTACTAGACAGATGCTTCCAAATGCTTTAGGTGACAAGCAGGAAAACAAAAATGGAACTAAAATATCCCTTCTTAAATAATCCATTCAGAGAGAATGTCAAACATTTGGAATCAATATAGGCAATATCACATAACCAGAGCATAGACTGAGATCCTAGATGGCAATATCGTACCTGTCACATGATTTAATAGTTACCATTGTACTAAAATAAAAATGACATTACAGAATGTGTAATAAAACATGCTTTGTTTGGCACAAGATTATTGAAATTATGTTATTAGAAAAATAGCAGTGCCACTGTAGAGCAATAAATGAAATAGACACAAAAGATATATTTTCTATAAATATGGTCACTGATGGGTAAAACAGGACACATGTTCTATTTTAATAGCAAATGGTTCATAACCAACATTTTTGATTAGATAAATTAATGGCAGCGAATATACGTACATATAACAAGAAGGTTGCAAAGTGGTCCCTCTTAAATGGATGGGGATACATTTTAGGTTTAGCTTTTAAAGGTTCTTGGGACTTTAATAAAAAGGCTTATCAAGAGTTATAAGGGAAATAAAACATTCAAGTAAGCGTTACATTAAATACTAGTGTAAACAATTATATCTGTAGTATGTATTGTAGTGGGATTAGCATAATAACAGCAGTGCTATTACAAACCTGATATTGCCCTATGTGGAGTGTGGAGACATTTGTCTACTTAGCATACTGATTTATTGTACACCATGTGGCGATTGGTGGTATTGCAGCAGCAAATATTTAGGGGGTGGGGGGGTGGTGTAGAGGTTCCTCTATGGGGCCCCGTGAGGAATCCACAGGACCTTGCTTTGTTCCTGGTCCACGATGGTCACGATTTGAGTGCAAATGTGGGAGAGACTGCCACCCTGTACGACGCCTGTGACAAAATGGGAAAATGCCTTGCTGCATTATATTCCATACATTTTGAATTGTGCCAGGGCTCCTGTAGTTAAGGTTTTCCTTTAAATAAATACTAATTTCTACCCTACATTGATGCAGAAAATGCAAATTGTTCCATGAGAATTTACCAGAATGCAGAAAATTAAGTGTCCCCCCCCCGCTTTACATGTTCCGCCCTGCCGAAATCTACGCCCATGTTGTTAGGTACACACAGCCAACAAACATGTAGCGTTCCAAAATCTGACCAGTTATTCCTTTTTTGAATGAGTCTGACCACCGACCTGTGAAGAAGCGACAGTATTCCTGGTCAATTTTCTGCGCCGCCTCAAACTGCTCCTTGGAATGTTTCTGGGAGACTTTATCACGCAGGTATAGGGGATCCTTCTGCTCCCTGGGGAATAACGACAAGAACAATATCCATGATGTACCCACACAATATACACAGCCACGTTGCACATTAGCTTCATTAGCTTAGCTGCGGTGTGGTTGAAGGAGGAAAGGGAATTTAAAGTTTCTAAATGTCTACAAAGATTGCCGATGATACAACCTTGGTAGACTTGATCCTGGGTGGCGATGACTCTGCCTGGGGAGGGGGCAAGGTTAGCACTTTTACTGACAGTTGCAGTGAGAATATACGGGGAAACGTAGTCATGGGTACCAGCAGCTGATACACTTGACGCCACAAACACAGCGCCTATGGCACAGAGTTATGCTATGGCAGTTTTTCACCTGAGAAACAGGACGAGATTTTTTTTTCAGTTAGTCAGTTCCCTCCATAGTATGAGAGAGCATTTTCTTTCGGTTGCCTGAAGAATTCACATGGGTTCTCTCTGGATTCATGGCGAAGTCCTTAGAGCGATAAAGGTCCTGTGCGTCCTCTGATATTTTGACAGAATGCTTTGCTCACTGTATAGATGCAGATACTGTCAAGGAAGAACGGCAACCCATACATTCTCCTTGGGCATCTGAGACACTTGTTTTAAGACTGCACTCCATCTCCAACTTCACAGACAGTCGATACAGCAACACAGCCATACCCGACAGACCGGAGCCCAGGCAATAATGAGCCTTTGTCAGAGGCAGTGGGAGGTGTGTGTGTGTGTGTGTGTGTTTGTGTTTGTGCGTGTGTCTGAGGAGGGGAGGGTGCAGTCTACGTTTTATCCGCCCACGTTACAACAGCCAAGCCAGAGCCACTGCTAGCTTCTCTGTAGGACAGCTGGCTCCCAGCTGATGTCAGAAGGCTTAGCAGCAATCACACCCATTCTGTTAGTCTCTGTGTGTGCGCCTGACAAACCTGTGTGTGTGTGTGTGTGTGTGTGTGTGTGTGTGTGTGTGTGTGTGTGTGTTTCTGAACATAAAAGGAGTCCGGTGAGGGTTCAGGAGATTTAATCTCTCTGTGATTACGAACGTACGAGCCCGGGCATCTTTGATTAGTTCCCCACCACACCAGGCGGAGGAAGAGAGTAATGTAGGCTGCACTAATCGCATCGTGAACAAATCAATTTCACCAATTAGTTTTTGACATGTGAATATGACTCGGTAACCAACCAAGACAAAAATAGGTAAACAATTTCCAAAATGTTAAATAATATGTATTAAACCGACAGTGAGTAATAGCTGAATGCACACTGGCTTACCACTGTTATTTTAAGGAATACGTCACTCAGAAATCATCATTAGCGTATCAATTACCTTTCCCTCCAGCATGGAAAGACATAAGAGAAAATATTGTAAAATACAACCACAGAAAAAATTAAGAGACCATTGTTTAAAATGTAATAGTCTAAATATACTGTAAATGTAAATTATAAATAGAAACATTATATAAATGTAGATATTATAATAATAATAATAATACATTTGACAAAGTTTAAATAGTAAAAATCTTAGAAAATGTTGCAGTCTCTTACATTTTTCCGTGGCTGTAGAAATACGACTGTTAAGATCGCTTTACAGAGAATTACATTTTCTGATAGAATGGAGTTGGTAGGGAAAACATACATTTTTTAAATTATTAATATTATTTTAAGTCAAAAATATACTCAAATGTTATGTATAAAGTATTCCTTTAAGAAAACTTTACCTAGAGTCTTAAGTTTGTCTCCTGGCTTTAGAAACGTAATAAGAGACATATACAGTATGCTTCACTAGTGCTCCAGTCAGAAATTGGACAAAAATGTTAAACAAAAATTAACAAAAGCATGAAGTTACTCACTTAATCTGCTTGGCATTTTTGTAGCGTATGAATATGACGATTGGGTAGATGTGAACACTGTGAAGGCGTTCGATAGCGTGAGGAGCTATGTCAAGTAAACAGTGACTGTCCTAAGAGAGAATGACAACAAAATGGCCGCATGAAAAATGGGCAGATGGCGCAAAGTAAAAGACAAAAAACAAGCCCAACACACCTTCTCCGTTATCTCCTTAATAGACGCAACAGTCGTCACATCAAAATGGCCGCTCCTTCGCTTGTAGTCGATGAACACGCAATCCTTCACTCCGCGTTCAATCGCCTGCTGAGACGCCTTCATCACCTCTGAAAGCAGCACGGCTCATTTGAGAAATCAGTGGAACTTGCAAACAATGTCTAGAGAATATTCAAGAAGTTACAACTAGAAGAACTCAAACAAAACATTTGACGTGTGTGTGTGTGTGTGTGTGTGTGTGTGTGTGTGTGTGTGCGCAATCGTGTGCGTGCGTGCGTATACGGACCCGGCAGGCAGCGACAGAACTTGGCAGGTGCCTCGTTCACCAGCACCTCCTTGCTGGCCTCCACTAGCGGGCCCAGGACCAGCACTGGTCTGGGGGACGAGCAGTGCACTTTCTGGACCCGTTGGTAGGCCAGACTGACCCCGTCTGTGTGTCAAGTAGAACAGCATCATTTACGGTGCAACAAATAAATACCTCACCGAAAAAAGTTAGTCAACTATTGTAAGCTAATTTCACCAAATATCTAAACCAAATAGCATTTCGCGATCTTATCGTTTACTCTATGCCTGCTAAAAACATAATCGGGTACTTCTACACAGCCCTGGCTCAACCGCAGTGTATTTATAGGAACATAAATTGGCGAACACCGCTTACAACAACAATGTCTGTGGTTTCGCAATGTGTTTCAATGTGTGGGACGGAGCTTCTGAGGGAGTTTGTTTTGATTTGAGCTCGAAGTTAGCAAGCATTCCAGAACGACCGACCCTGCCTTTAAAGGTCGCTCCACTTGAGCTTTCCCCATCCCCACGATTAATAACAAAAACCTCAGAAGCGCGCACCCGCACACACACACACACACACACGAAACGCATTGCAATGGCTGTGATTTTGAGGTGTGGTCTGCATCACTTTGTGTTCCCATGTCCAGAGGAGGCTGTGTAGAAACACCTGATTCTTATTTCAGTGTGCGTACAGCTAGCAAACCGCTAGCAGACATTCTCTGAATTTGACAGGAAGTGTATCTACTTACACATCGCTGACTCTACCTATAAATGTGCGGCCACTTGAGCCTTTTCATTATTTGTCCCGGGCATAGATGTACTTTTCAAATAATACTCTGCCCAAGTGCCCTCTGGGGGTGGTGTAGAGTTAAGGACATCACTCAGAGGGACTCTAATAATAGTTGTGAAATTGCCTCCTGCTGCTGCTAGAGGTGCCATTATTCTTTCCCCACCAAGATGTTCACCATTCCTCCATGCCTGCCTGTCTCCCTAGCCTACAAGGCCACCTATCATTTTGGACAGACATTTCTCACTAAACATTGCGTTCCAGTTGGAGTTACACTTTTCTTCATATTCCTCAACCAGATTTGCCATCTCACTGGGAGTTAGGAGGTTAGGCCAGGCAACTTGTTACTATGCAGGAATACTGTTTTACGCCATTATTTTCTTCAGGGAGGAATTTTAGCTATTAGACTGATTTGAAAACTAGCCCGGCAATTAATATTTCTAATATTTCATGTTAACTAAAAATAAAAATAAGAAAAAAGGTTTGATTTGTTACCCTTGTCATTTTGGATAACTTACCTAACTGTGATTGTACAGTAAGCCAGACTGGCAGTTGATCAACAGTGCATTTCATTGACAGTTTAGACCCCCTGTCAGAGGGCTTCTCACTAGTGCTGGGACGATTAGTCGACGTAACCGACGTCACCTGTTACGTAAATACGTCGATTTGCTAAATGTACCGTCGACTCGGAAAAATATACCTATAACTATGCTCCGATCTGAAA
>JAODUE010055318.1:7217-17371 GCA_027564755.1 Amblyopsis hoosieri | reverse complement strand
GTGGAATTGTTTGACAATTAAAATGCTATTTGGGATTGCATTTTCATTTGAATTTAGTCCTCTATGGACTTCCATAATGTCAATATGTGAGTGTGGCTCACAAAAACACATTACCCCCTGCAGTACTGCACTTGTTAAGATGTGTAAGCCACTTCATTTATAGTCAATGAATCAATTAATGGTTTCCAATATTTATATAAGCACTCTAAGCAGTGAGTGAACTATAGGCTGAAGGTTCTTTTATCCACACTGACAAAAAAACGGAACATTCAGATTCCTTTGAATCAATTAAAAGTTAATTAGATGTGCCACAATAAAAGCTTTTGAGACTTGGAGACATAATGACACTTTATTTAAGTGATATCTGTGAACATGACTGAATGGCCACTTAAGAACAGAAATCTCACTACAGTACATGTCTGCTACTTTCAAGCATATACTGTACAGTATGCATTTGATTGCTTTAGCTTTTCTTGCTTTTAATCAACATTAGACTGACTACAGTATATACCAAAAAAACCTGGTTAGTGTTTGAGTAAAAAAAAAGAAGTGAATTTAAATGAATTGCTTGAAGGCTTTATCAAGAAAACAACTTTGGGTAGTTTCAATATGTATGTAGTAGTATGGTGTCATTTTCAATAGCCTTTCCAATTACACACTATGCTGCATGTTACTTTTATGGTTCCACTGACAGAAATGCTAATTGATTTGTCCTGTAGTTACTGCCAATTTATATGCAGAGACTACAGCTATAGCACAGTAAATAGGTCACGTTTCTTGAGTGTGCACAAATGAGAACAGGTGTAACACCGCTCCAATTAGGTCATAGTGATAATCCTAGAGGCTTCGGGGCTTGGAAAAGCTACTTAAAACAACATCATGAGTTTGTATCACAGTCATCTTCTGAAGCACCAATGCATGTGTACTTAGATGTGTGCTGCATTTACACTCTTTCCCTGTCGGGCAAAATAAGTGTGTTGCAGGAAGAAGAAAAAAAAAGTAAATTAAGTATGAGTAGATTCAAGTGTGTAGACCCTGTCACACTACAGTTGTTTCTGACTTTTATTGGGTTGTGGTGTTTTTATTATACTATTATACTAATAACTGGATTTTACCAGTGTATCATAAACCTTTACCAAGCACAGCATGAGATAGAATATTTGGGGCTAGGTTTAATATTACTCTATTAATCTCTCTATTAGAGGTGGAACAGAAACCGAATACGGTATTCGGATAAGCATAAATAGTGGGTTTTTACAAATACTTATTTTTAACGAATACTTCTGTAATTATTATTTGTGTTCAGGAACTAACTATGTTTCTGGTGCTCATAATGTGAGCGCAATGGATACTTGTGCTCCTACTGCTGACGCGACAGGAAGATAGTCACTGCGGTCAAGATGGTGGAACGTTTGCTACATGTTCAATGAACGCAAATGACTGAACAGCAGGTTACAAAATAGGGAGGAGTTGGGCTGTCCATATAGGCTGTGGGTTGAACATTCAAATGGCTAACAACAACAAAGCAATCATTTGTGTTTTACTGCTTTAGATTGTTGTAGGCGTACAGGAAAATGATGGTAGAACCAGCGTGGCTAGAACCACTTCTGTTGGTGCATTGCACACTGTTCCAATTGAAGGATATATCCGTAATGGTTGTCAACATAATCCGATTTTGAATTAATTAATTCATGTTATTCATTCATTCATATCAGAATGAGACGGCATACATTTAAGACAGAATGATGTAATAAAATCGACATTTGATACTGGTACAAAATAGTGTTCAAACAATCGTTAAATCGAAATACCAATGAGAATTCAAAGCCTGTAAAATGGAATTTGGGCCAGCCCTAATCAGCCCTCTCTTGTAAATCTTGAATTGTGTTAATAAATACACCACAGTACAAGAGAATGTAAAACACATATAAATGCCAATTTATCCCACTGTATTATTTCACAAGCTCCTGTAAATATATGTGCATCTTACGTTTCACACATTTAATGATGTTGTTTAATGCAAGATAAAGCACTACGGTCTAGATAAACTAGTGCATTTAATGCACATGTGGACTGTACTGTATATCATTTACTATTTCAGAATATATACTGTATATGTTTTCCTTCTTCCACCTATTCTTCTGTTTAATTTCTTTCCTGTTCTCTTGTCAGTGCTACAGCTGGAGCCCATATTGGCATGGCGCCATGGTAAGAAAAGCTTTCATGAAACAGGGAACAAAAGCTGTGATGAGGAATATTTCAAATATATATTTTTAACCTCTATTAAAAGAGCACAGTCGACCAAGGTGTTCACCTATCTTGAGGCAGAGAATGCAAAAACAAGACTGTGCCATGTTTAACCTTTGAGTAAGCGGGCAGACACTTGCTCACAGAGGATGTCTGCATTGCATTATACTGTGATTAATCCACTGACAAACATCCACCCAATTAATCTACAACAGTAATTAGAAATGCTAAAAAAAAAAAAGCTAAACCAAGCCATTCAACAGGGACACTGCTTTGGGTGAGAAATCTGCCCAATGAGACCAAAGGCGTTGGAAGCATAGTCTGTACTATTCTAGGGACAATAACAATGAGAGCTGAGATACTATTGTCACTCGGCAGTCAATCCATCATGTTGGCAAAGAATGGAAAGAAACTATATATATATATATATATATATACGGAGCAGGTGTCATTGGGAAGCAATGTCCTCCCAATAGACTTGTCTCCCCCCATATACACTTTTTTCTCCTCACTTGAGATGCAATAATCAATCTCATGTATGCGTAGGCCTATATATCATAATGTATATCACGGCACTACTTGATCTGCTGTATTTAAAAATAATAGGCCTATAGAGGCTAACATGTGCACTCCAAATCTACATAGCCAAAATAATGTGCTCACCTTTTAGAAATGAATGGCCCCCTATGATGCCTGCTCTCTCTCTCTCTCTCTCTCTCTCTCTCTCTCTCTCTACTGTACATGTGTATATATATATATATACTGTATATATATATATATATATATATATATATATATATATATCGCCACGGCCACACATTGGTCATTTAGTTAGAATGAAGTTGATTGGTACACATAAAAGTGTATGGGTAAAAATATGCCTTTCGAGCTAAACTGAGATGTATATCAAATTAAAGCTCTTGATGAGCTCTTTCTACTGACAAAATACTGAAGATACTAAGCCAGTTAGTGTCAAAAGGGTGTAACTGCACTTACTTACTTTTGGCATTGAGAAATGTATATCTGGAAAGCATGTGGTGAGGATTTTTTTAATGTTATATTTGATGCTATTTATTTTAAACTGCATGTAATGCTTTGTTCGTGTTGTCATCAGATGAGCACATGCATGTAGATGAAATGGATGAAATTTTGGTCCCAAAAAGGATCATGTGAATTTTAGAATGCTGTTTTGGCCCTGCTGTAAAGTTGGAGAAATGTCACTTACTGGTTCTCACCCCTTGACAAGATCTATAAAAAAACAAAGGGTCAAGTGTTCTGTGATCATTAAGCAATGTGCTTACCCTGACTTGTCCCACAAACAAATTAGCCTTTTCCTCCTGCACCGTCAAGTTGGTAGGCAGTGTACGGTCAAACAAGGGATCATTATCGTTGACATCTGTGACTTCTATATTTACAGTGGTTGTTGATGTCTGAAAGAAACATACGCACATAAAGATTGTAATTGTTTGTTGACTATTACACACACAAGACAGTGCAATTGTTATGGGTTATGAATAACTTCATGTTGGAAATACACAGCATGTAGCAGGGACAATCAAATAAAAAGGCAATAAGGAAACAATCAAACACAACAAAGTTAATCAGTCCAAACACAAATGCATTTACCCTGCATTTAATTAGAAAATGAACACGGCAACAAATATTGCCTTAACCCGGGGTGCTATGGAATACACAGATAACAATAGAGAACAATTAGTGCATACGGCATTGTATTCATGCACAGGAACAATAGACTTATTGGAGATTACAGTGAATTATTCTTTTACTCATTCAACATTAGAATGGTTGGAAATAGAATGTTCTTAACAACCAGGTACCTCTATCTCTCCCTGCCAATAATAATGATTTGCAGGTCAGAGCGTACCATGAATGTACTGATATTAACCTTCAAAAAAAATGACACCAGTATACAGTATGTCATTGAAAGTCTCCTATAAATCAACCCTTGAAAGATAGCTGAATATGCACATCAATATTCCCACAATGCAATGAAGCTCAGTGTTCTCTACATAATGGCATAAACGGTCTGTGGAGTTGGAGTAGGATTGCGTCAGGAATCCACGTCAATACAAAATACTTTGTAGAAGTTGTTAGTACCTGGAAGATGAGGCCTTTGAGAGGCAATCAGCATGAGGGAAACGACCTGGTTAAGTCACCTTCATCACACAGGCATCTGGGAATGAGCTCACCATTTGTTGTTTACCGTCTCTCGCCTTATGAGACGCAGATAATCAGTTCTTTCACGGACGGACTGACATGGCAACCTATGTCAAATGCTCCACCACTTCATTTCTCTCCCCCTCCCTAATAAGGTTGCACTTTTCTTCCTAAATGGAAGAAACAACTGGAATGCTAGACGCCTCGACAGACTGCCGCTGCAGCAGGGAGAACCTAGCTTCACCATGAAAGACTAGTGACTACCATGCGTATCTCCTGAAGCCAATTAGAGCCTTCATTTTGGTGTGGGCGCTCATATCAAAGGCAGGCTTTCCACCCCTACAGCAAGCAGAGATCTGTGGTCATCACGCTGAGGTTGATTAATGAGGCCCTATTATTTATTTATCATAGAAAAGAAACAGTGCGTTAGTCTCTTCTGCATGCCCTCACAGTCTTTAACGATACTGTTGGTTCTTTGCCTTTCAAAAGACCGTAATGAGCCATGTTGTATAATACTAATAAGATAATACAGTTGTTTTTTTTGTCAAATTCACCAAATATCTCCTTGCATTTCGCTAGCTAACCATTCCTTTAAAGGCTAATTCCAGCCATAGTTGATAGCTGAGCTGATTTAGCAGTGTACTATTGTCAGAAATTCATCACGTAAAAGATATTTGCTTCCATTCACTTCAAGAGCAAAAGCAAGTGGTGTACATCTAGTAATGTAAAAGTCTATATACTGTAATGTAACATATCTGTACTACTACTACTACTGTATACTAATACTAATAGTTACTTTTAGGTTGTTCAGGTAATACCTCAAAATAAAGAAAAAAAAATACATACTGTACATAATATAATTTACTCTATATTTTCTGATATAATCTAATACAACAATGGGAATTTAACAAAGGAAAAGGTTGAGGCTAAAATAGATTTAAAATAGTTCACCATGGCAAGATTCATGTGCATTCTTATATGAGAACAAGTGAAGCACATTTATCCAGCTTCCCAGGGCAACATTTAGCCCTATAAGCTGTCCTGGCAGGTGTGATTATCGTCATAGTCTGCACTGGTGAGAATACTGGTCACGCAAAAGCACATTGCTTGTTTATGTAATTATTTAAATTTATTTTCAAATAATGAACTTATAAAGTATTTTATGAGAGTGTGGTAAATATTTTGTATATTTTATTTTAATTGAATTTCAAATTTCCTGTTCATACCAACAAAGATCTCCTTTCTGACCAATCCTCTCACATGTCCTCTTTTCGCCGTTCTAGAGTACCTACATTATAATACTACAAGCTCCAAGAACACCTCTAAACACAGAGACGCCTTTTCTCTTGTGTCAAAACTTCGCCATAGCTGTGACATTTGCCCCAAGAGGGGGTGCTAATAATGTCCCTGGGTTACAAACACACACACACGCACACACACATGCACACGCGTGCACACATTAGCAAGGTTTAACCAGAGATCCTTTAGCCTTTCTATCAAAGCGAGGAGCTGAGCATGCGTTTGCCTGCAGTTACCTCATTCTGACCGGTCATGGCCTCTGTATTTTTTCTATTCTCACTTTATTTGTTTGTCTCTTTCCCCTTCAACCCTGTCTTTATCCATCTCACTGACCACTCCATCTTTAAGTGTTACACTCCTGCGGGGTGAGCCCCATGTTCTGGGCCACTAGAAAACACCCTCACACACACACACACACACACACACACACCAGTATATGGACAGCAAAGCTCCTTCACAGACAAATAAAGAGCAGTAGCAGTTAGAGTATGTGTGCTCTGATGAGAGCAAAGCGATCAACAATGCACGTGTGACAGCTATTGTTTTTTATCTGTCACACACAGAATCTTGAAGACAGATGGCACATTTCACCTTGGCCTAGGTATGTGGTGGTTGTGAATCAAAGCCAGCAGAGGTTAGCTCTGATTACATTAGGACAGTTTATTTGATTATATGCAGGGAGACAGTGGGTCTGGAATTCATATTTTGTTAGGGACTGTTCCATGAAAGCTAAATCACATGGACAGTTTGGGATTGTAAACACAACAATGTCACGGCTGAGAGTTAAGACATTTTGGGAAATATCTAAAAATAAAATATAATAATGTATATGTAATCCACATGTTCAGTATGTTTTCTTTATGAGCCTTTTAACTCTAGGCAGATTACAAGTGGCAGTAAACTCAAACCAAAGCATTTTTATTTTACATAATTTTATTTTTGAGACACTGATTTAAATGTTTGGGCAACAGCTTACTTTAAACTAGCCCTGTGTTTCTCAAATGGGGAATGCATACCCCTAGGGGTACTTGAAGGTACTACAGAAGGCAACGAATAAATACATTTATTTTCTACATGTGTTTATTCTTAACATTTAAACTATATAAACATTTCTATATTATATATTTATGTTTGTTTTCTCTCTTTACAGTATGTATGTCTGGTAAAGGGGCACTTGGACTTAGTTAAGATAGTTAGTTAAATAGTTGAAAGAAGGCACAGAAGCTGAAAATGAGAGCAAGTGATCTAGTGATCACCATGTTGTAGGCATTGATCTTGCTATTGCTACTCCAGTACACACTGTCCATGCGCACTCTCTGACAGACTGCTCGCTTATCATTGTGTGCTGTCTACATTGATTTGGGAGCCCATTTTCTATTCTGGTTGACACGGCAAAGAATACTGTTTATACTGAGGATTTCAATTTCACTACTGGTAGTATGATGGTGCCAGCCTTTTATATGAGTTATCATGTCAACATCTTAACTCTCGTGGGTTTTGCAGGGTAAAACTTTAGGTGACATTGCTGCTATGTGTAAATGTGATTGCATAAAAGCCCAAGCATGTATTAACAACTAGGATACAAATAAATACATAGGAATATGCTTTACACCATATTCAAACTGCAGCATGTACTGGTAAGGAATAGTTATATAGCAAGCAAATTAATACAACTCTTGCTACCAGATGTACACTATGAACGGTACATTGTTAACACAGTTAATCCAACAGATCACGTTAGATCATTGCACTTTTGTATCCATTGTTTTATACCTGGGAGCTGGATACAAAACCATGAATGCGAAATTAAAAGCAATAACTCATGTTCGTTGGCCCTGAGGAGCCATGTCTAAACATTTACAAAGACATGCTTGTTTCTCACCCCTCCAGGGTTTCCGTCAGAAGCTGTGACAATAAGTCGGTACTGATCGGTGGTCTCTCTGTCCAGGGGGTTTCCCAGAAGCAGGAGGCCGATCCTGCGGATACAGAAGTGACTGGGATTAATTTACAGCCCCTAGTTCTTCTCTTTATCCAATGTTACCTACGTTGTATGCAAGACCACATATCTAACACTTTCATGCTCTGGAGGCGAGAGACCTGAGCCTAATTCTTTTCAATATATATATATATATATATGTCTAGCCCAGTACAACCTGTGAATCTCTCCTGCCATTACAGATACTATTTTGATCCCTATAAGGTATGTCTTTCTTGAATTTATGTTTCTGTTTTACATTTATGAGAAAAACAAGAAAAACAACGAGACAAATGCCTTGCAGACCGAAATCCAACCCATATCTACAGTATGGCAGAAGATCTCAGGCATCAATTAACTGGTAGTTGATATCCACAAGATTTGCTCATTTGTATTCTGCTGGAAGCCAGTATGGATTCCAGTGAAGTTGCTCCACAGTCATAACATTGGCCATTGCTGCTTTGGCCAACACCAAACTACTCCTCATTAAAGCAGGGCAAGCTCACAGAGCCAGACGCAAATACTTTGTTAAGAAATTGTCCCCAGTATTATCTTTTTCTAAGATAAAATATCAATGAAAAAGTAAAAAAAAAACGTATATGACTAGAGCAGACAGTAAAAGGGAGAGCCTACCATATACTGTATATAACATTCTCTCTCTCGCTCTCTCTCTCTCTCTCTCTCTCTCTCTCTCTCTCTCTCTCAAACCACACAGGCTACAGCTAGAAGCATCAACATGTGTTCTTCATCCAAATGACTGCAGCGGGCACAGCAACCCTCCCGTTCCTTCAGAAGGTATAATTTGGTACTCTAGCAATTCAAACACACAGTGTGTATGCACTCGCAAGCAGAACATCAAATTATCTTTATTTGCACACAGACATACAACCCCTGAACCCACACGCACACACAGGCACACACACACACACACACGCACACGCGTGCACACGCACACATGCACGCGCGCACACATAATACAATTTCCCTGTCAGTAGATGCTATTCCAGTTCCAGTGATAGACAGGAGGATGCCTGCATCCACATAGCTAGATTATAATGCCTGTCACATTTACATCTCCATTCTGTCCCATGGGTCACCAATTTAAGGCACTCTGTGGTCACACAGTCCATAGGCTGAACCCTCGACTTTCTCCATGTCTCCAACCACGGCCGGCCTCAAAATCTAACTAATTGTCTCCAAGGTCAAATAATGTAGTACATTTCTTTAAGTGCTTAGACTGTCAAGGCCATTTTTACAGACCATGTTGTCTAGGCATGGACAAAGAACATTTATATATTAGAATATCTCTGCAGATGTCCATTTCTCCCATGCAGCAGTGTATGTTTCTCAATGCGTACCACCAGCCCATTATCATAAGAAAACGCAGGAGTAGGCTTTGAATACGTTTCAGTAGGATTTCAATACGCTTTCAGTAGGCATTTGAATACGCTTTGTGGACGAAGGCGAAAGGTCGGCGGACTTTCCGTCTGCGTTGCAAGCACACTGAGCTTCAAGAAAGCATAGGGGTCGCAAGTTAGAGACCAGCCAGCCCAGCGTGTCTCCACCGCTTCTAAGCTTATGACCTGCGGTTCACGAGGGTAAGTGCTGCTTTTCAACACCATAAACATGCAAAGCGCCGTTTTCACAGCCAAGCTGCCAGTCGGGCTCATGTTTATTTATAGTAAACCGTGAAGGGTTGAAGGAAGGAGCCCTCTATACGCTCAATGAAGCCAGAGATCCAGGAAAAAAACAATATACTTGAATATGATAACGAGGGTGTTAGGGACGATGATAACGATCAAGAAAATGACTATTATAATGATATATGCTTCTTCGCCCACCGGGGGAGTTTTCTGTTCGTTTGTTTATTTCCTAGAGCAGGACCCTGAACTACAGTTGAGGCTGGGTCTAAGATGTGACTGGGGACAACAGCAAACTGCCATCTCTCCTGCAGTCCGCATGGAACAGAAGATGTTGTCAGAGAGAGGATAAGATCTTGTTAACACCACAGCCAAGTGTGAGAGTGCCCCGATCCATCCACACTCCTCTTTGATGCAGAGATCTGCTGATATTTCACTTTTCCTTCCAGTATAGTTCAATACATTCAAACCTAATAGGACTTACAGTCGGGGCAAATGGTCATCTGTTTTATCCTCGGTCAACAGAGTGTGTCATTAGCGTGCAGCAGCCCTCATTGCCGTGTCCTGGAGGGTCAAGATGAAGTATTCCCAGTTCCTCTCTGGGGAATCTGCCTCATTTAAAAAGGGAGTTATGATCTAGAAGAGGCCATTATTTATATTAGCTGGATCAAACCACCTATGTGGCCTGGGGTGGGGAAGGGGGGGGGGGGGGGGGTAATACACTCAATACCAGGGAAAATCAAACTTGGGAAAAAAAAATTTGTGGGTCGGAAAAACCCACAATCCATGTCAACCAGGAAAAAATAAAATAACGG
>JAODUE010055299.1:0-17374 GCA_027564755.1 Amblyopsis hoosieri | reverse complement strand
TGTGTTGGAGCAGGGAGACATCTAAAACATGCAGGGCTGCGGCTCTCCAGGACCAGGGTTCCCTACCCCTGCTCTACCGTATCGTTGCTCATTGTTAGTGCCGCCGTGTAACTGCATTTCCCACAAAGCATTGCGCTCATACGACATATTTCTGCGCAGAGCTGAGCTGGCTTCTGGACGTGTAAAGGTAACAACAGGATTGAGCCTTTTAAAATTGATTTATTTAGATTCGTAGGATAAAATTTATGACATATTTTGTATAGCTAGATGTTCAATGATCACAAGTCTCCATATTAACCGTTATAATTCCGGACGCTATTTTGAGCCATACAGTAGCGCTAATACTAAGCAATCGATAGTTAGAATGAGAGGTAGACGTATGTTCTGTATAACAGGTGTCGACTTGTAATCTAGTTCTTTGCAGTCACGTCGAAGTAGACACATTTACTGTTATTTGCGATCGTTAATAAGTGGTGATGTTAGTCTAACCGGCCGCTAACGAGTATCGCTGTGCTTTACTTTCACAGAAAACTTCCTCTGAGACCCTGAGGCGCCCATCATGACAAAGCTTTTAGAGTGGATTTTTGGCATCTTATTTTTGGGCATAGCTTGGGCCCTTGTCACTTTCGACCTACTTGATTTAAACCTATCACAGACTTATAAGGAGGTGGCCTGGCCCATGCCTTTGTATCTCCTGGTAACGTTTGGCTGCTACTCGCTGGCTACAGTGGGATACAGAGTGGCAACATTCAACGACTGTGAAGACGCAGCAAAAGAGCTTCAGGAACAGATTAAAGAAGCCAAAAAAGACTTGCGGAAAAAGGGCTTAAAGATATGACATCAGAGAAGCAGATTAACTGAACTGAGAAGATGACTGTAACATACACCCTTTGTGTTTAAATTTCATCTAGCATGTTTTTGTCATGTGACTAGCTACACATGTGAGCTATGTTAAGATTAGATTATACAAAACGCCCATCCAAGGGAATAAATGAAATTCAACATCACATTAGAAACAAAATGGATGTTAAACTAACTTGACTATGAGAACAAGTAAATGCTCACTAACTAATCTCCAAAATTCTATTAGAATATGCTTAGTGGTGTGTGTGTCTATATATTGTATTTTTTATACAAGTACACATTCCATTGCTAGATCACATTTTAGTGGTTTATTTTCACTGTCCATAAAACTGGAGTTTATCTCATATTTGTCTGATGGGGGTGATTAGTGTTCAGGGAATTTGGTATGTAAAACAAGCTGCATATTATGAATATCTTACACATAAACAATGGGTGAATAACATAGGCTCACTGCTTAAAATATTGTATATTTTAATGTTTTTAGACCCTATGGTTAAGTGTATATAATTATGTTAGGGCACATACAGTACAGTTGTTTGTGTCAACCTTGAAGAACTGCCTATATGCACATTTTCAGTCACTCCTGCTGTGTGCAAACAAAGCCTAGTCTGTCCAAAGGCATCATTATGGAGTTTCAAAAGCTTCCATAACTAAGGAACAAATGCAAGTGTTGGAAGCTCTCTGTGTGCAAGCACTGCCTGTTGTGCTTTTTTGGCTGCATCCCCACAATGCTTTGCAATGCCGCCCCCCACGAATCTCTGCAAGCTGTTGCAGGAAAATACTGGATGAAAGGCAACCTGTGATTTAGTGATTTACCAGAAAACCTTCTAGTTTGGCAATTACACCAAAGGCTTGACGCAGGAGGCAGTGTTTGCCACATGTGAAATTAGCTAATTACCTTTCTTTGTTACCAACTTCTGAAGACACCCATCTGTTCAATTGTTTCCGCAGGCAGTCTGAAAAAGGTTGTATAGCTTACAATTATGATACTCAAGTCATGCACAAAAAACAACTTTAAAGTCATCAGTCTTTTCAATTCACGTCTCAGATTTCAAACCCTGCCTATAGCAAGCATGCATGATATACCTAAATAATAATGTACATAATAGCAATGGGAATGTATTCCAAAGTCCCACAAGCAAATTAAAACATTTTGTAGAAATAAACTTTTGTATAGAATTCTTTATTGATTTGCCTTGTGTTTTATTTACCGTGCTCCCAAGAAAACTTAATCACCAATTTTTGAAAGGACTGAAAGGATGGGATGTGCTCGGTTTAGTAATGATAACTTGTGAGGAAAATCTATAATAATGATTTCATAGTTTTACTTTAACTTTAGCTTGCCCCTCTTGAGAAAGCTGGGCAGTGAAGCATTTGCATTCCAATAGACTAATGGAGAATGGGGTTTTAAACTTTTAGGGCTGTTGCTGGAGTGGATCATTCCAGTAACCTTTTGACCTCCACAAGTAAAGCATTAACATTGAAAATGTATTATTTTTGTCGCATGTTGTCTTTCAGCACTTGAGGTCCTGTTTATTCCAAAGTCAATAGTCCCAAGGTCTTGTACTGAATAAATTCAACAGTTTCAAAGCCTGGAAAGAATAGAAGAAAGTAATTTCTTCCATACAGAATTATTCCAAAGTGTATAAGCTACAATCTTTTGAAAAGTCTCTATTCAAGCTCTATTTTCACAAGTTACTGTGAGAATGTATTACACTGTGTCACAAATGGAGATGTAGACATAAAACCTGATAGAAAGCGCATATCTGTGATGTTTAGACATGTACTCCGAAAGCCCCGCTACCTTTGTAAAATCAGGTATTCAGAAGAAATTCTGCTTAATTCTATTGAAAAAGTGACTCTGAAAGCACATGCTTCCTTCTCACTGAGTGACTGGCACGCATATCTACACTTTCATACATATACAGTCACTGTGTGTAAGGTTTACATGAGATGTTTAAAGGATAAATAATTCTGTTTTTCTTGTATCAGAATGCGGTCCTCTATATGCCTAAGTGGTTATTACAAAATTGTTGCAACTGTGGTGCGTGTGCTGTGCATGCTCTACATGACAAATATTCACCAGTATTTCAAGAGTGGTCTGACTTGGCAGAGGAACATTTAACTGGTAGATGTGATTTATGAACAGTGGGTGTTTTCTGCAGTCTCTGCTCTGAGCTGGTGAGGTTAGCGACAAACAGCTAAACAACAAGATCAAACGTGACATACGATTGAGGTGTGGATTCGTGGGGTCATGCCCGCAGTGACCTTGAGACAGTATAAAAACTGTTTGCCGGAGACAGACGGAGACACCAAACCTTCCACACAGGCTGAGAACCAAGACTAAAAAATGATAGGTTATCGTTTTTCCACAGAGAAAAAACTTTCCCACCCACACATTTCACAGCAAAACCTCAGTCATCTAGAGATGTACAGAAAAAGAGTTTGTCAAAAGTGGCACGAGAAGATATGCTATCTAGCTAGCTAGCTAGCTGGATAATATGTACATATGGTACATATGGTATACAACTGATGGATAGAGATAGATGATAAATGGATATATTGTATAGAACAATGAGGGCAGGGCAAAACAAAGAATACAATAAAAAGAAGTGTAAGACACACGAACAGGAAACCAAGTAGAGCTGGAAAACAAGACAGTTGACCCTGGCTGGGGCGACAGGCAAGAGCGTGTGACAGGACATTATTTTTTGTTTTTTCTTTGGGAAGGGGAGACCACACCCTGACCACCAGCCGATGGCCGGGGTCCAGGGTTTACCCTGATTGGTGCAGTGGCTGAAACTGTGTTTTGTGTGTTGATAGTGACCATGGTGCCTTCCTTCCCATGTCCTCGCTGACCTGAACTCTCTACAGTCATCAAACATGGCCAATGGGATCGCTCAATTCAATGTGGGGACAGAGAGGCTTCTGGGTAAACTGTGATGCCCTCCAAGGTTAACATGTACTTAAAGGTATAGTCATGCTGGAGAAAGCTTGTTGATATTTAAACTGAAATAAAAACAAACACCTTTCCCTTCAATGCCATAGGGTGCTCTCTCAGAAGGTCAGAAACATGCACCCCCCCCCCTAATATTCCAGTTTGAAAGACTGATTGTAATGGCCTGTCTTACTTAATTATTTACTTTATTATATTACAATATCTACACAATGACTGAGTGGTATTTCAAACAGCTAGCCTACTGATTGTAATGTTGATTTCATTATCAATAACCCTACTGGAATACTACCCAATACAATTGGGGGGAAAACATTATAATAAACTAGTTTTAATTCAACATAGTGTTTTATATAGTCTCTTTTTAAAGTAGTGGAACAGTCATAATACACTAAATGTAATACTTTAGGTGTCCTTGAGCGATACCTAACCCTAACTGCTTCCTGTAGTCAGGTGCAATCACCATCAGTGTATGAATGCATGTGTGAATGTGAATATGAGGCAATAAAGCTCTTTGTGCTTTATAAATTCAGTCCATTAACCATTTCCCATTAAATATTATGTTCTTGACATCATGTGGGATGTCATGTCATGACCTCCAGTTTGCAGACTCCCAGGCAGAAGGTTTGAGACCCTTGTATTAAACTAACAATAAAATTCAAGCCAAATGTATTAACAGACCGAGATTAAAAAGACATACATAGGTCAGCCAATTGTTCTTACTCTGCTTGCAAGCAGCTGCTACTGACACTTATTGGACACTGTCTTCCCATTTCACGGCAAGATGGACAGTTCTACAAGCAGATACCTCCAATTACATTAGGTAACCTCCCCAGTGCCCTATATTGGGCCCTGTCTGGGTTAACATATGCTGGCAAGCACACACTATATAGCGCCAGTCGTCACATGACGTCCTGATTCAGAGACACAGTGCTTGACCAGCTGGCCATATCAAACCAGCTCTTCTGCCCTCTCAAACGTTATGGTGCCTGTCTCTCTGGACCTAATGGGCAATTGTAAAGGCTCATGCTGTTCGCTCAGCCCCATTTGTGCTAGACCTGTCTACTGAAAGACAGGTACAGTAAAATGGCCTGGTTGTGTTATTATTATTTACAGTTGGAGATAAGAACACCGGGGGGGGTAGTAGTTCACATTTCATGTGCTTGAGGTAAAATCACACGCTTTATGTTTTGAGCATTCAATGGTATCTGAAAGGTACTATCAATGATATTAAAGAGACACTCCTTGATTTCTTTGTCTGGAAGTATCCTCGTGGTTGATACCAGTGTTATGAAACTATGAGAGCACAAGCCTCTCCTGCAGCGGCGTCCGTCCTCTCTACTCCACCCCTATGGCTCTCATGGGCTCACTCTGTTCTCTGCCCCTCCCCGAAACTTTGCTTTTCACATCAACAGTGAGCTGGGGTATTGTCATTATGATGTATGTCTCTCTGTACGGAGTGCTGCATTAAATATCAAATAGTATTAAATCGTTTAAACAATGTCCTAATAGTTGCATGCGACTTTAGAGTGATTTCGTCTCCATGCTCTGTTTTGCCACAGCATATATTCTCTATAGTCTGCCTTTCAAATTCATTACTGTGTTTACACTTGTTCCTCGTCGCTGCTCAAGTTGACTCAAGCGAGAGTCCTGAACAAGCAAGCAAATAACAGAAGCCCTTCCCTATGACCTAGACTGTTCAGCAAAGGCTCTTCCAGGGGTCGGGCCAGTCAAGGGATTTGTCAGCAAGGCCGTGATTTACAGCCCTCTTCTTTGAAAACACAGGGGAGCCGTGTGGCAACAGCACTAGCCTTTGGTGCCACAGCTGTTTATACGGTCATGGCTGTAAAGCCTTAGCAAGGGAAACAAGGGTGGGGGTCCATGGCACGACCATCAACACAGGGCAAGCTGGAGAGGATCATGAATGATGACTGGAGGAAGGAAAGATGATCAGGGTGGGGGCTTGACACAAGGTGGAGATCATGACAGTTGAGGCTACACACCTCTGGATTCAGACCCACTGCCAATTGGCAGCATTTCATTGTTGTTATGATAATAAACGTCTTGTTTGGTCCCTATACTGTAGCAGTTTCCTGCAATGTGGCCTTGATGCACCTCATTCATTTACTGTCAGTAGTTTGCTCTTATCACGGGCTCTGTGGAAGTATTTCAAGCGTTTCCAAGAGTCTTAATAAAGAGATATAATGGGTTGGGTTTTCAAAATTCCTTCTAGTGCAAGCAATGCTTTAGTTTCACATGAACCACAGCAAAACACTAAAAGGTGTTGGACGTGAGTGCCCTGTTTTGCTTAGTTTGGAAAAAGATTGTATTAACTTGTGAAGGTGGGAAAAAACTCAAAGGGACCGTCTGGCTTTCCAAAAATATTATTTTATTTGACATGAAAACTTCACATTTAGCATATTTATCAAACAGATCTTTTTATATACTCTTCTATATATATATATACACACATTTTACAGTTTATTTTACACATGTACAAAATAAGGTAACAAGCATTTTGATAACAAAAATGACTTCAGTGGCAGTTAATGCACTGCTCCTTGTTGTTGGAGACAGCCTGTCAGGTCATGATGTGCTTGGCAACTAGCCTTGATGCCGTGTCTTGTAGGAGGACTTGGTTACAAAGAGTATACTCTCTTAAATCTGTCTAAAACAGTTTGTTGTGAGAATTGTATAGAGAAATGACTAACGTTCAGCTAATGGTGAATACTATTGCAATGCTTGTTTGTGGTTACACAATGAAATTATTGTGACATTGATTGGTCCTATAGAGAAAGATTACTGAATGATAAAATGGATACCCCTGGATTGTATTACAGCAGCTCCAGAAGCTCAAACGTCCCCCAAATAAATGTTTTTGTTTTTATCTGCCACTGTCTGCAATCATAGGACTGAGTGGGGGAGGGGTAGAGAACAGTGTGCAGTGAACCTATGCGTGCTGTAGGGAGTCACTCAGTACTCATGAGTGGGAGGGGCATGGGCTGTTGGGAGAGTTTTAATCCCAAACGATATTTTTTATACCTCAAAAGGGAATTCCACAGACAAATCAAGGAGTATACCTTCAGCATTTAACTGCTGTAGGGGCAAGAGGCAATAAACAGAGAGGCAGATTAACCTTTAGTTTTCTTTTTCATAATCCACATGCTTTCATTTCCTTACGCTCATTAAAACACACATTCTCCCTTTCATGCAAATACACTTAGAGAGAAAAGCTCTCTCCATTTCCCACAGTAAACATTTCAATAAAAAAAACATGTTATATACACAGTAAAACATCTCAGCTGCAATGTTATAAATTAGCTTCACAAAATGTACATGTTTACACCTGTTAAATTCATGTAGTGTCTCTCCCTGTGCTAAAGAGTACGATGTTAGTCCATGTGTTTGAACATACTATGTTATGCTGTATGTCTATACTGTGCAGCATTGCAGTGTAAAAAGCACATGGTAAATGGTTGTCATAGAAATACAGCCCCTGCTTTTGTAAATGCTACATGTATAGAAAATGACCACTTGGGAAGTCAACATCACTCCTTAGCATTACAATAACAAATACAACAAACAGCACACGATATTCAGGGATGAAATAGTGTACAAGTCGGTTAGATGGTAAATCTTTGGCTCAAATAGGCAAAGAGATTCCCCTATTCTTTAAAAGTGGGTTTGAGTAACTTTAATTTAATTCTTAACCAAATACATGGTTTTTATCCGAGATATGTGTGTCAGCCATGATTGTTCTGTGTGTTGAAGTCCTCTTCAAATTCTTCATATTCGCTTGGTTGATCTGCATGCGTGTATTTCTTTCTTTCTTTTTTTTTTATTTGTATTTTTTAAGAGAGCCCTCCCTTCCTCCAGCAAAACAAATGGAAACACGTCTCATGTTTAAAAAGGGGCGGATGGGGGAGGGGGGTGGGAGAATACTGTCAACTTTTGAGAAATGAGCTTCACCCCAAATTCTTCCTCTCAAGTTCAGACAAAGACCTACTCTGCACGCAAGTCCATCCGTACAGCTTGAAGCGGTCTCTCTCTCTCTCTCTCTCTCTCTCTCTCTCTCTCTCTCTCTCTCTCTCTCTCTCTCTCAAAAAGAGAGAGAGAGAGCTCCCCCTTTCTTGTTTTGCTGTCAGTGGCTGTCGTCCCCGCGGACCTTCTCGATTGTAGTCCCTGAAAGATATGTCTGGGAGAAGCAGCTCTTCCGGAGCGCGTCTCAGTGCAGCAGCAGCAGTAATGAAACTGTGACGAGCAGCGAGAGAGTGGAGAGCGCCGCGGTCGGCGTTGCGGCGGAGTTTGTCCGCACGCTTTTCCGCACCTCTGGCAGAATCACCACCGGGTCATCTGCTTGGAGACCGAGAAATGAAGGACACACATTAGTCACGCGCACATGAACGCGCACACACACGCACGCACGCACACACACACGCGCACGCACACACGCACACACGCACGCGCACACGCACACGCACACGCACACACACGCACGTCTTGGCCTGAGCTAAAACAATGTTTTATAAATATGGTTAGTCTGCATTTAATTGGCCACAGGGGAAAGAGCGGAGAAAATAACACGCACGTCGACACTGAGTGCATCTCTGCCTTGTATAATCACGTTGCTCGGGCACATATTTTCAAACAATATTGGCAAAATTATTTCTCTCTCACCGCCATTATTTGAATGGTGACTGCAGGGAAATCACTACTTCCGTTCCAATATTATACATTCAAGATATATATGGAAATACCCTGCCTAAACACCCATGACGACACCAGCCCTTAAACAACCCCCTTCCACGCGATCACTGAATGACCCCACATTGCTATAGGCTTGGGCATCATTGGACCCTGGGTTACCTGCAGGCAATCTGTTGGAGGGGTTGTGGACCCCACCACCACCCCCAGCTCCGGCCTCAGCCCCCCCTGCACCCTCCGCCTTGGCCACTCTAGCCTCCTGGGAGCCTGAAACAAGACCATAACCTCAATCAGTCAATCACTCCCCCCGTGCGTGCTCAACGTCAGGGTAAGAGCTCTGTTTGAAAAAGCCGATTTATCCTCCTGCGTCGTATCTACGCAGCCGCATATCCTGCGCTGCACCCTTCACTGTAGCATAGCGCTCTCCAAAAAAATAACCGTCCGTCAACGCACCCAAGTGCTTTGGGATTAGGGATGTTCACGACAACGTTCTGTACATGCACAGACCGCCTCCCTTTCACAATCCATGTATAATTATTAGAGTCGCTGGAGAGAAATGTTTTCATATGCCTGGGTTGAGCATTATTACCTAGACTACAACTTGGCACATGACAAGACAGGGATTTCCCTTTGGGATTTCCTTGTTGTTTGGGCAACGAAAAGTGGATTTTTTTCAGCACAGATAGTTTCCTATGATAAATGTCGGTGTAGAAATATTTCTATGCGCTTATTTCAAAACGTTTACACTCTATTCTGCGTTCTATTTCAGTAGCTATCAAGTATGGGGCATCGCATGCTCAGTCGACAATGACTCAACGACTCGACGCAGAAGCATAAATCGGCATGTAAGGCTGCAAGGCACAATCCTTGAACTGGCCACCAGGGCGGACACGGCAACACTTACCGTCAGCAGCTATGACATCCACCCTGAGACGGAGGCAGTCCTCTCCATGGTGGTGCAGAGGTTTGGCTGTAGGGCGGATGGAGGAAGCGACACAGGCGTGAATTACAGTCTGACTAATGCAGTTAGTCTCCTTAACCCAACAGCATTCACACACATACTGCAGTGTACACACTACACAGTGTATACTGTATATACACTGTACGCCAAAGCTTTAGAAGTCTTCTGTGTAATCTAAGAGCATAGTGTATCTTACACCCACGGTGTTAGGACCACTGGATGTTTTAGCGGTACAATGTCAGGCGTTTACACAAACTGAGCTAACCACTGCTAGCGTCAAAATAAAAGGACAGGACTTATTTGCCGTGGCGTGCCACAAAGACCGCTTACTCCGTCAGTTAGAAGGCACGCGAACAACACTTCACCCTAGCGTCATATCCCTTCCTTGTTATTTCAATAAAGTTCCGGATAAAGCTGAGTACACACTCCAAAATCTAAATAAATAAATAACACAGTGAGAGAGAAGGGAAACGTACAGATATAATAATAACTTTCTCCTTGGCGGAACTCTTTGCCCAGTGTGAAGGGAGTGAAGCGCTGGAACTTCTCAGAGAACTTCTCGGGGGCGTGCGGGGAGAAGGGGTGGCCGCACTCCCAGCGCATCTGGTCGTACGACTGGGGCTTGCAGGCCTCGTAGTCCTCGCGCTCCACCATGTAGAGCACGTAGCGCTCGGCGTCCTGCGAAACCACCTCGCCCAGCGGGTAGTGGGGGCACACGATGTCCAGGTAGTCGTTCAGCCTCACCTCCACGGCATAGCCGTCCCACCGGAACCTGAGGGGGGGAGGGGAGCGGTTAGGCTGCTGTTGAGACGCCTCGGCCCAATGGATGGACCGAGCCACAACATAGTTATGAGTGCGTTATTGACCACAGCAGGGGAAAATATCATGGGAGGGAAGGAGGCGTGCACGTGTGTGTGAGGACACAATGCAGAGGGTTGGTCGGTGGGGAGTGCATGTAGACATATGGATGACGTGTGCGGGCATAGCGTAGCGCGGCAAGCTAGCACTGACCCCCCCGAAGAGGCTAGACAATGTTTACAAAGAACTATTAGCAGTCAGTCCTCGGAGACAGGAGATTAGTATCGACATCTGCAGGGCTACACACACACGCACGCACGCACGCACGCACGCACGCACACACGCACACACGCACACACACACGCACACACACACACACACACACACAAATGTAAAAACAAACAGGGTAAATAATAGCAGCTCGAGTCCCAGTGTAACCCTTTTATTAACGCCAATGGGACTGGGCCCGGGAGAGACGCACAGACACGCGTCTAGTGAGGACCTGAAACCCGTCTCCCACCACACTCCCTCTCATTACAAACACAGAGACAGGCTGGCTGTCTCCTCCCTGCCTCCCTGTTTTTTATGGTGGCCTTTAAGTAAACAGCACTGTATCTGCCTACCACTCCCCGGCTTCTCAGGCAAAAGGTCAAGACGGCACTGCCAATAGCAGCGATCACAAATGGACAGCTGCTCTTATTAAGGGCAAAACAGCGCCTGAGTGCTGGACACGTTTGCCATTTAAACGTCAGTTTTACGGGTTTTTCCATGACGTATCATCTGAAATGTACGTGGCCCAATGTGGCGACCCCTACATCTTGCCTGCTAGCTTGGAAAATAAAAGAATTAAACACAAAAATAGAAGAAGAAAACGCCTTTCAAAACTTACGGTTTAGATTAATTTGGTCATTATAATAACCAAGCGGTCAAATATGCAGACAATGTAAATGTTGCTCGTATATTGTCGGCCATATGCTATGCTATTAAAGGAATAGCGATGGTTCATTTTGTCCCTCTTCTCTTTGGCTGCTGTGGCTCAAAACGTTACTCTATCCTGCACCCCCCACCACCAGTGCTCTATCCTGCCCCCCCCCCCCCCACCACCAGCCCACTCCCACGGTGATGAGGGGATCAACACCACAGGTAGCTCAGTCTATATTCTACCCCTTCGCTGTGACTGAGTGATTCTTTCACGGCAGCTCACAGCTAATGCTCTATTCACAGCCAGGGCCATCTATCACTCACACACACACATCCAGACACGTGTGCGCGCACACACACGCACGCACGCACGCACGCACGCACGCACGCACGCACGCACGCACGCACACACACACACACACACACACACACACAGTAACACCCATCTATCAGCAAGAGTGGTTGCTACCCTATATGTGTGTGCGTATGTGTGTGCGCAGATGCACACATCATCAGTATTTGGTTACCAAAGCCACATCTATCCGTTTACCATCTCCTACTGTTCGGGATCACGGGAGCAGCCGGAGAAGGCCTGCAGATGACATTCACTGGACTTCAAGATTTTTCACATGCCCAGAATGTGTGTATAATATAGGATTGTGTTGATTTTGCAATGAATATGAGTCTGGCTGTCTGTCACCAGTGTGTTATGCTCACTTCAACCACCGTCGTTTAACAGTGGTTCTCCCCCCCTGCCCGACCCACCAAAAGAACTGGCCTAATTCTTATACAAGGTGTGTAATAAGACCAGCTTCAAAACAATAATAAAGAATTCATTTGAGAAACCAATAAATCATAATTATCTCATGTCCCACCTAGAACCGTTGGGGGAGGGGGGGGGGGTCTTTGATAACCCCCTGATTTACAACACCGTGCTCTGCAATCGGCAGACCTCCAGGTTCTCAGGAGCCATGGGCTGCTACAGAAACACCGGCCTATAAAAGACTCCACATGACAGGTCGGCAGAGGCAACCATGCAGACGTTCTCCACGACCATTCCGGTGTTTCCCCATAAAAAACCATAACTGCAACAAGTGACATTTGGGGACATTTTAGTTGTCCTGGGGAAAATGGCGGGAAGGGAGAAGGTCCACGTGTGTGTGTGACTTACGACCAATGTGACCACACTACGGCCCCTTGCCTCATTAGCTGCTGCTGCTGTTGTTTGTTGCCACGGGACCCCCTGGTGAAAAAGCAAAGACACCATGGCTCCAAACTCCAGCCCCCGCCCCCCGCAAACACTATTTTCCCACCTCATTTTGTGTTGCTGCAGTCGACATTCCCCCCCGCCCGATATACAGATGGGCAGATTAACTAGCAACACAATTACAAGAGCGATATTAGCCCGTTAGAACACAGTCAATTCTTACTTGTGTACTGATGAAATTTCCACCCAAGTGTGCCGTTAATAATGTGTTCTATAGCCAACGGAGGGTGGAGAATAATAATTACCATTCTGCAATAGCCCAGACAGCGCAGCGCTTATCTGCAGTTCGCCTGCCACGCTCTGTTTACCAGATTGGTGCGCAAAAGTGTTTCTTTCCTGCTGCCACTTTTAATTCCTGCCGAATCGATAACACCATTCAACAAACTCTGTTGTCTGCCTTTCCCCTGACAGAGTTATCGTCCTCCGGCAAACAAAATCACACACAAACAACAAAACTCTCACCTAACACTCTCCCCACCACACACACGCACGCGCACACACACACACACACACACACACACACACACACACACACACAAACCTTGCACATAAGATGCCCGGGGTATGGTCCCAATGTGTTCCTCAAAAGAGGGTCGAGAGGGTGGGCAATTAAGAGACACAAAGGGGTATTAAAATTACCCTGGAGGGGGTTAATTATGCCCACCCCTCTGACATCCCTGCCCACTCTGACAGAGCACAGATGCATGAATGGAAGAGGTGTGTGTGTGTGTGTGTGTGCGTGTGTGTGTGTTGGGGGGTGGGAGGGGTCAGAGATTAAGCTGGGACTGGCTTTTACTGGCTCTCTCTGTGTGTTTCTGTGTTTCGTGCTTCATTTTGTGCATCAGTGTCACTCATTTAATACAGTGCCACCATTCACACCGAGCTGACGGAACATCTCACTTAGCGGAGTGAGCGGTGGCTGAACACACACCAGGGACACTGTGGCTAGCCTGCGTTATTAATAGCACACTGCTTTAATTACCCTTGCGTCTTTTCTTCCCAGTCTAATGCCGCGGCACTCAAACAATCCACATCATCAACTTAATTAGCCGATTTGAGCGGCGGACCTCAAAGACGGCTCCGTGCTCTGTGTGAAAAGGTTTAGCCAACAAAGTCAGATGAGGCCACGCTTCACAAAGCTCCATGCGAGTGCCAAACGCTTCTTTATGATAGTTCCACGCTGTTGGTTTGGGTCGTCGCCTTCTCAAAGGCCATGTCTTGCTTTGCTGTTGCCTCTGCCTATATCGACACTAAGCAGGAGCCATCACGCTTGGCTTAAAAGGTGCAATTCACCGCATGGCCTCAAGAGGCTTGGCTTCCATACAGAGCACAATTAAATGGGTGTCTAAGGGGAAAGACACCCCTCTTCAATGCAAAGTAAATAATCCCCCACACATGACTTAGTGGTGGCTGTTTCACCTGACAGCATGATGGCTTATGGGTTGAGCTTCTTGTTTCCTTAGTGATATTAAAAGGTGGAGACATTGGACACGTATTGCCATGGCTAGGATAGTGTTGTGTGGTCCGGTCTGCACCGCTTTGTTTGTGTTCCCATTTACAGTGCCATGGTTGTGTAGAAACACCAGATTATCTTTTCAGCGCACACACAGAAAGGGCAGCTAGTGGATCACAAGGATATGCTCGTTGAATGGAACCGGTGCCAATATAGCACCTATATCGGTATCTACCGGACAGAATTAAAACGCTAATTCCGGTGCCTCATTTCGTTGCCACTTAGACTAAATCTACATTATACGGTTTAGTTTTAAAAACAGGGGCTAAAAACCAAAATAATCTACATCCAGACGAGTGTTTTAGCTCCATGTAATTACCTGATACTTACAAACATCACGTGAAAGTCCAGTGTAACAGGATTTACCAATAAGTCCTGTTAAACTGACGTTGCCTTGTAAACAAATGCCAGTGCTGGCGCTAAAGGACCGTCAACAAATTACTATGATGAGTGACAAGCGCTGGCGGCTTAGGAACTGTCAACAAATTACTCTAAATCATAATCATTTGAATAAGAATGAACAGCATTTAACAAATTACTAAGAACCGGTTCAGGCACCGTTTAGTAACCAGAACCGTTTTTAAAAGTATCGATTTAGAACCGGAATCGTAAAAAACCCAAACGATACCCAACCCTACCAATCACTGACTCCATCTTTAAGGCTTTAAGAATGGCATCTTACAACCAGTTGCAAGAGATCACATCACCCAGTCAGCCAACTGTGAGTGTACACAGCACAACTCATACTCTGAAACTGGCACTCATAAAGCCAAACTCTTGAAACTAAACTTTTACAAAGATCCCTTTACAAACCTGTGGGTGCCAAGTCAATAATATTTTTCATAATATCTAACCATGATTTGTTGTGCTATGGCAGTTAGGCTTGCTTATGCCAGTGGGTGAATATATTATGTAGCCTAAGTATTTAAATCTGTACTGTAATCTGTAATATACTGTGTGTATATATGCACACACACACACACACACACACACACACACACACACACACACACATTTGTGTGTTAGCATTTGGCCCGTTGAGCATTAAAGAATCTGGGTGTGCGTTTCTGTTTGATAAGAGGGATAGTGAATGCTGGTAATTAATGGCAGTGATAGCAAACAGCCACGGAATGTCAAGTGGTCGTGTGTGTGTGTGTGTGTGTGTGTGTGTGTGTGTGTCTGCGCGGGCGGTCTGGTGCAAAATAGACTACAGTCTGTTCTGCAGCCCTTTTCCTCCTCTCTTACAGTGAATTCCTGATTTATTGGGGCTTCTTCAGGGACAGCAGACTAATCTCTCGTCTTTAATCTCTCTGGCCAACGTTTTGCTCAACCCCTCCCCACACATCCATCACCCTCTCTCATCTGGGCTCTCCATCGGCCGGCCTGTGGAATGCTGGACCTAGAGGGCGAGCAGGCTGGACCACCAGATCAAAGGTTGGGCAGCCCTCGCTGTCTCTTACTTAGTGATGCACGCACGCACACAGAGAGAGAGAGAGAGAGAGAAAGAGAGAGGGGTGCGTTTGAACAGTAGCAGAGAACAGATCGTTTCACTGAGGAGAGCAAAAGGTATAAATATGAATTCAGATTCAGTGATATGAAATGTAATGTATCTGTACTTAAACTAGTGTACGCGTTGTGTAGTGTGTCGTGTACACGCAGCTGCAGTTAAACTCAACTCCCCTGAACCGGTTTCATTTTAAGATTTCACGCTATTGCTCTGAGAGCCAGACAATTACAGCAACCGCTCCGATACATATTCCTACATTGGATTACATAGCTGCCACTAATACGAGCTAAGAGGGAAGCCGGCCCACGCCGCGGATGAATGGATCGGAATGTCGAGGTGGGGGCACCTAATCGGCTCGTCCAAGTCGGGATTGTTGGGTGGGGCATAGGCTGAGCTCGGGTCCATTCATCAGCACCCGACCCTGGCTAATACATGGGCTTAGAGTCGACACCGAGGCCCAGAGCCGGGCTGCGAGATTGGGGAAGAGAGACAGGGGGCCCACAGGGGCAGGGTAGGGCCTCTGGTGCTATTGTTCACATATAGACCGGGGGTATTACTCTTATGCCCGACTGTAGGACTTCAAATAGCGCTGTGCTGACTGTGTATGCATGGGGACTGGGGAGGCATATGCATGGCAGCATAGGTGTGCGTGCGTGTGCGTGCATGTGCATGTGTGCGTGCGTGTGCGTGCATGTGACTGCAGAGAGGAAAGTCACCCGTAATACCACGCGATGCATGACCTCGAACACAAGGGAGGCATTTTGTCCCGGACTTATCTGCAACATGAAAAACAGTTCAAGCGACTCATAAGAACCATGTGCGAGAACGGGGTACGTGTTCTTCCACTCGCTTGGTCACGGTGGGCTTGTTAACCTTCCGGAGTAAAGACTAACTTCTCGTGCTTTGATCCGTCTAGATATCCATTCATATGCCCAACCCCCTTTCCCTAGCCATCCATCATCAGTGAATAAGCCTCCAAGACCCCCACCTCCTCCACTGAGCCAATCGCAACCCTGTCCTGCTGGTATGCCAAATATGTGAGTTCCGAGCCCATCGTTTTTTCAAAAGCACAGCACAATGCGGCATGGTTATGGCGCCGTTGTCATGGAAACAAATACGGTCCGACTCCTTTGTCTTCTGTCTCTTTACATAATATTCCGGCCTTCACTCTTTGCTTTTCGTACAACTTTTCTCTCCCCCTCTCTCCCCCCTTCTCTCTCCCTCCTTGGACGATCTAGCTGAAGGCCTCCAGCAGAAGGTACACAGCAGCATGGACAAACAAGCTTATTCCAATAAACTAAGGGGACTGAGATGAATACATGTGCTCTTTGCATCTGTCTCGCACCGTCCCCAGAGCCATTCGTAACGCACAATGACCACATAAGAAAGGTCATCAGTGACACTGCATTTCTCACGAGGCCACTAATCGGGAAATCGATTCGACTGGATTGATATCTAACAAGGTAAAATGTCATTTTTACTAGCTTCATTGGCAGTTGCACCCTCTTTTCCCCCAATGGAATTATACAATTGATAAAGCTTGTGAATAGATTTTCACTTTTTTGCAGGCTATTGCTTACTGATCAATCATTGCACAAATGGATATATTTACTGACCTCTAAGGGGTGCTATTAAGCAACAGCAGTGCAGAGACAAGTATTGTACAACAATGTGCGTATCCTTGCTGCTGGAACACGTTCAAACCAAATCCAGTCTTTCAACATCAAACGTTGCAATTCTTCACCAATTCTTAACTTTCATAAACACACAAGTGGACCCATGGACCAGTCTCACGAAGACTTGACGTGTGTCTCACACACACACACACACACACACACACACACACACACACACACACACACACACACACACACACACACACA